>SSNP01000271.1:91286-102252 GCA_006937955.1 Pachypanchax playfairii
GGGTTCTAGCTGTGGACAGGAAGGTTCTCCTGTAGAGGGTTCTAGTTGTGGACAGGAAGGATCTCCTGTTGAGGGTTCTAGCTGTGGACAGGAAGGATCTCCTGTTGAGGGTTCTAGCTGTGGACAGGAAGGATCTCCTGTAGAGGGTTCTAGCTGTGGACAGGAAGGTTCTCCTGTAGAGGGTTCTAGCTGTGGACGGGAAGGTTCTCCTGTAGAGGGTTCTAGCTGTGGACGGGAAGGATCTCCTGTAGAGGGTTCTAGCTGTGGACGGGAAGGATCTCCTGTTGAGGGTTCTAGCTGTAGACGGGAAGGATCTCCTGTTGAGGGTTCTAGTTGTGGACGGGAAGGTTCTCCTGTAGAGGGTTCGAGCTGTGGACAGGAAGGTTCTCCTGTTGAGGGTTCTAGCTGTGGACAGGAAGGTTCTCCTGTAGAGGGTTCTAGCTGTGGACGGGAAGGATCTCCTGTTGAGGGTTCTAGCTGTAGACGGGAAGGATCTCCTGTTGAGGGTTCTAGTTGTGGACGGGAAGGTTCTCCTGTAGAGGGTTCTAGCTGTGGACGGGAAGGATCTCCTGTAGAGGGTTCTAGTTGTGGACGGGAAGGATCTCCTGTAGAGGGTTCTAGCTGTGGACAGGAAGGATCTCCTGTTGAGGGTTCTAGCTGTGGACAGGAAGGTTCTCCTGTAGAGGGTTCTAGTTGTGGACAGGAAGGATCTCCTGTTGAGGGTTCTAGCTGTGGACAGGAAGGTTCTCCTGTAGAGGGTTCTAGCTGTGGACAGGAAGGATCTCCTGTTGAGGGTTCTAGCTGTGGACAGGAAGGATCTCCTGTTGAGGGTTCTAGCTGTGGACAGGAAGGATCTCCTGTTGAGGGTTCTAGTTGTAGACGGGAAGGTTCTCCTGTAGAGGGTTCTAGCTGTGGACAGGAAGGATCTCCTGTAGAGGGTTCTAGCTGTAGACAGGAAGGATCTCCTGTAGAGGGTTCTAGCTGTGGACGGGAAGGTTCTCCTGTTGAGGGTTCTAGTTGTGGACGGGAAGGTTCTCCTGTAGAGGGTTCTAGTTGTGGACGGGAAGGTTCTCCTGTTGAGGGTTCTAGCTGTAGACGGGAAGGATCTCCTGTTGAGGGTTCTAGTTGTGGACGGGAAGATTCTCCTGTAGAGGGTTCTAGATGTAGACGGGAAGGTTCTCCTGTTGAGGGTTCTAGTTGTGGACGGGAAGATTCTCCTGTAGAGGGTTCTAGCTGTAGACGGGAAGGATCTCCTGTTGAGGGTTCTAGTTGTGGACGGGAAGGATCTCCTGTAGAGGGTTCTAGTTGTAGCCAGGAAGGTTCTCCTGTTGAGGGTTCTAGCTGTAGACGGGAAGGATCTCCTGTTGAGGGTTCTAGTTGTGGACGGGAAGATTCTCCTGTAGAGGGTTCTAGCTGTAGACGGGAAGGATCTCCTGTTGAGGGTTCTAGTTGTGGACGGGAAGATTCTCCTGTAGAGGGTTCTAGCTGTAGACGGGAAGGATCTCCTGTAGAGGGTTCTAGTTGTGGACGGGAAGGTTCTCCTGTAGAGGGTTCTAGCTGTAGACGGGAAGGATCTCCTGTTGAGGGTTCTAGTTGTGGACAGGAAGGATCTCCTGTAGAGGGTTCTAGCTGTGGACGGGAAGGTTCTCCTGTTGAGGGTTCTAGCTGTAGACGGGAAGGATCTCCTGTAGAGGGTTCTAGCTGTGGACGGGAAGGATCTCCTGTTGAGGGTTCTAGCTGTAGACGGGAAGGATCTCCTGTTGAGGGTTCTAGTTGTGGACGGGAAGGTTCTCCTGTAGAGGGTTCTAGCTCTGGACGGGAAGGATCTCCTGTAGAGGGTTCTAGCTCTGGACGGGAAGGATCTCCTGTTGAGGGTTCTAGCTGTGGACAGGAAGGATCTCCTGTTGAGGGTTCTAGCTGTGGACGGGAAGGATCTCCTGTTGAGGGTTCTAGCTGTGGACGGGAAAGATCTCCTGTAGAGGGTTCTAGCCGTGGACGGGAAGGATCTCCTGTAGAGGGTTCTAGTTGTGGACAGGAAGGTTCTCCTGTTGAGGGTTCTAGCTGTGGACGGGAAGGATCTCCTGTAGAGGGTTCTAGTTGTGGACAGGAAGGTTCTCCTGTTGAGGGTTCTAGCCGTGGACAGGAAGGATCTCCTGTAGAGGGTTCTAGTTGTGGACAGGAAGGTTCTCCTGTTGAGGGTTCTAGCTGTGGACGGGAAGGTTCTCCTGTAGAGGGTTCTAGCTGTGGACAGGAAGGTTCTCCTGTTGAGGGTTCTAGCTGTGGACAGGAAGGATCTCCTGTAGAGGGTTCTAGCTGTGGACAGGAAGGTTCTCCTGTAGAGGGTTCTAGCTGTGGACAGGAAGGTTCTCCTGTTGAGGGTTCTAGCTGTGGACAGGAAGGTTCTCCTGTAGAGGGTTCTAGCTGTGGACAGGAAGGATCTCCTGTAGAGGGTTCTAGCCTAACCCTAACCCTCTACCGGAGATCCTTCCTGTCCACACCTAGAACCCTCTACAGGAGAACCTTCCCCTCCACAGCTAGAACCTTCTATAATGGCTTCCTGAAGAAGAACTGAGCTACAACAACACTTAATTTCCTTTCAGGGATTAATAAAGTATTTTTGATTGATTGATTGATTGATTGATTGATATTTACAGTTTTAAGCTTAAGGTACACACAGGTGGAATGATGGTTTCGTCTTTTTGAAGCAGTTGATAGATATTTTTGTTATTATTGCATTTGTAATGGAAATGTATAAAAATGTGTGTAAATACCTGAATTCCAATATTCATTTTAGTGTTTTTACAATATTATGATCTCATTTTGTTTGCTGCCGGCACCGTGCATGTGACATTAGATAAGAAATTGTAAAAGCTTCATAAAAAACCAATAAATAGTTTCTGCATCCTGTATCCACGTTCCAGGTGGGTTATTTTTAACATTTGTGATCTTGGCTAATAAACAATAAGAAGTAGACATTATGTATTTCTTGTCTACAGGTTCCTGAGATGTGCTCCACAGCCACATCGCCACTAAAGAGCCATCAGGAGGAGCAGAACCAGACCCTCACTCCTCCAGGGAAGACCCCTATCCCTGGTGTTCGCAGCCCCAGTTGTGGTCGGCAGCAGGCTTCTATCAGAGGGGCCAGGATCCACATGCCCAATGCTGGAGTCTCAGGTACTTATGGGAAATTCCCAAGATGCTTCTGAAAAAAAAAAAGTCCATTTGAGATGGAAAACAAAGACTTACCTGGGACATACTCCTCCTGATCAGGTGGGCGCAACCTCCCTCGTTCTCTGCTGGGTTCAACTGCGAGCAGCGACTCAGAAGGCAGCGTGTTCGCGGTGCCCACCACACTACCCCCGAACAGCTCGCGGCACAACAGAATGTTCTCCCCAAACAAAGAAGCACAGCTGGCCTTCAGGCAACAGCTGGACTCCATCAGTGTAAGAAGAAGGTATTTTAAACAAACACAAACACTCTGACCTCGAGGTCCTGACTATCTTTTCTTTTTCTTTAAGATGCAGTCAGATCTCTTCTTCTCCAGACAGAGAAAACCTCGAAACAGACAACTGCGAAAACCTCTGGTAGTTCAGGTAAGAGAATGAGAACAGGTGATACAGGAAGCACAGGTGTTTAAATCAGGTGTTGTGCTGAAGTATTTACCTGCTTTACTCCCAGCGAACACTGCTACCCAGGACCACAGGAGACACTCCTCAACATGTCTGCTCCTTCTCCATCCTGTCCAACTCGTCTGCCACAGGTAGCAGACTAATCAGTCACCCATGTTCTCACCTGGTGCAGGAACAGGTTTAATTGTTAGCTGCTGTAAATCACTAATTGGTGTATTTATTAGTATCAGTGAAGCACTTTGTTACTAAAACTGTATCTAAATTGGATTTCCTCTCTCTCAGCAATATTGCTTGCTCGCTCACTTCCTGTTTCCTCTCTCTCAGGAACTGGATCTTTCCGGCCAATCCAGACTCGCCTGGCTCATTCCTCCCGCCCTCCTCTGACCAAAAGTTCCCCTCCATCATCCAGCTCGGCAGCAGCCAGCCAGCTCTCCAGTACGGCAGCTTTTACTCTCTATTGTAGCTTTAGTTTAATAAAACACTGCAAACTTTAGAATTTAGTTTAATCTCCTCCTTTTCTTTTGTTTATTCTATATTTTAGATGCCTGTTATGCTGAAAAGAAAATGTTCAACAAAAACAGACTAAATAGAGAACAAACAAATGAAAACGAACCCTCTAACCTCTGAAATGAAAACAACTGTCTGTCCCAAGCCTGATTCACTTCTACTTCCTTTGACAGCTTCTTAGTTTGGATGAGTTCTTCTCTCTATCATGATTTTCGGCTTGAAGCATATTTTTGTTCAGTTATTAAAAATATTTCAGAATCTTCTTCACAGCATTAATCTCTACTCTCATTTCTTTCATTGATAAATTGGGTCTGTGGTATTGATTTCCAGTTAACAGTAATACGCTTTAGTCTTGTGAAAGTGGAGATGTGACCCCCCCCGTCCCAACTTGTTAATATCCTCTTTCAGGTGCCATCGACCTGGCAGCTAAATCTGCAGGCATCATTCCCTGCAGTCCCTGTCAGGAGTTGGAGTCTCCTAACGTGGATAGTGGAGTAGTTCTCTCGACAACACCTGCTGATGATGCTGAACCGGACCCTGAGCTCCTCCAGCAGAATGTCCCTGAGGTCCGTCTCACGCACAGATACAGACCAAACATCTTCATTGGCTGAATACAGTTAAACCTGATGTGCTGTTCCATCCACATGTTCATGAGTTACTGTTCTTTTATACTGTTGTTCTGTTTAGACATTGAACCTGCCGTAATTATTAAATAACCATGTTGTTTCCACAGAATGTTCCGCCTCCGCCATCTCCTGATGTAACCGGGGGCGGGGACTCACTCCTCTCTCCTCCCAGCGTTGCCTCGCTCCTTGACATCTCCCTGCCGGGCCCCCCTGAAGAGGCTCTCGCTTCTGGAGAACCTCAAACACACATCAGTGACTCCCTGATCGAGCTCGCCATCAACTCAACACCTTATGGTGAGTGTTTTTCAGTCTCATGCGCTAACTTTTATAATTCTCTCTAACTCGTCAGGGACGATCAAGTTTCAGAGAAATGGAAAATTCCTTCAAAATGTTTTAAAAGGAGTTTCCTCCCACACACCAATAACATACACGTCATGTTGAGCTGATCCATTAAAAGAAGTGAAATTCAGTCCAGTGTGGAAATAGAAACCTTCAAACTCCGCCTTCAGCTCCCGATTTTTCCTTCAGTTGTATGAGGGTTCTGTCACTCACTGATCCTAACTGTCCGTCGTTCCGTCAGTCCATCTGTCCGTCAGTCCATCCATCCACCCGTCGGTCCATCCATCCATCCGTCGGTCCATCCATCCACCTGTCGGTCCATCCATCCACCCGTCGGTCCGTCAGTCCATCCATTCACCCGTCAGTCCATGCGTCCGTCGGTCCATCCATCCACCCGTCAGTCCATCCATCCACCCGTCAGTCCGTCAGTCCATCCATCCACCCGTCAGTCCATCCATCCACCCGTCAGTCCATCCACCCGTCAGTCCATCCATCCACCTGTCCGTCGGTTTGTCCACCCGTCCGTCCGTCGGTCCACCCATCCACCCGTCCGTCCATCCATCCACCCGTCAGTCCATCCATCCACCCGTCCGTCCGTCAGTCCATCCATCCACCCGTCAGTCCATCCATCCACCCGTCAGTCCATCCATCCACCAGTCGGTCCATCCATCCACCAGTCGGTCCATCCATCCACCCGTCAGTCCATCCATCCACCCGTCGGTCCGTCAGTCCATCCATCCACCCGTCAGTCCATCCATCCACCCGTCGGTCCGTCAGTCCATCCATCCACCCGTCAGTCCATGCGTCCGTCGGTCCATCCATCCACCCGTCGGTCCATCCATCCACCCATCAGTCCATGCGTCCGTCGGTCCATCCATCCACCTGTCGGTCCATCCATCCACCCGTCAGTCCGTCAGTCCATCCATCCACCCGTCAGTCCATCCATCCACCCGTCGGTCCGTCAGTCCATCCATTCACCCGTCAGTCCATGCGTCCGTCGGTCCGTCGGTTTGTCCACCCGTCCGTCCGTCGGTCCATCCATCCACCCGTCAGTCCATCCATCCACCCATCAGTCCACGCGTCCGTCGGTCCATCCATCCACCCGTCAGTCCATCCATCCACCCGTCCGTCCATCCATCCATCCGTCCACCCATCCGTCCATCCGTCCGTCCGTCCATCCGTCCACCCGTCGGTCCGTCCGTCCATCCATCCACCCGTCGGTCCATCCATCCATCCGTCGGTCCATCCATCCATCCATCCATCCATCCATCCATCCATCCATCCGTCGGCCATCCATCCACCCGTCGGTCCATCCATCCACCCGTCGGTCCGTCAGTCCATCCATCCACCCGTCCGTCCGTCCGTCCGCCCGTCCGTCCATCCATCCACCCGTCCGTCCATCCGTCCGTCGGTCCATCCATCCACCCGTCAGTCCATCCATCCACCCGTCGGTCCGTCAGTCCATCCATCCACCCGTCGGTCCATCCATCCATCCGTCGGTCCATCCATCCATCCATCCATCCATCCATCCATCCGTCAGTCCATCCATCCACCCGTCAGTCCATCCATCCACCCGTCAGTCCATCCGTCCGTCGGTCCATCCATCCACCCGTCGGTCCGTCAGTCCATCCATCCACCCGTCCGTCCATCCGTCCGTCGGTCCATCCATCCACCCGTCAGTCCATCCATCCACCCGTCGGTCCGTCAGTCCATCCATCCATCCGTCCGTCGGTCCATCCATCCACCCGTCAGTCCATCCGTCCGTCAGTCCATCCATCCATCCGTCGGTCCATCCATCCATCCATCCATCCATCCATCCATCCATCCATCCATCCATCCATCCATCCATCCATCCCTCCATCCATCCATCCGTCCGTCCATCCATCCACCCGTCAGTCCATGCGTCCGTCGGTCCATCCATCCACCCGTCGGTCCATCCATCCACCCATCAGTCCATGCGTCCGTCGGTCCATCCATCCACCCGTCAGTCCATCCATCCACCCGTCAGTCCATCCATCCACCCGTCGGTCCGTCCGTCCATCCATCCACCCGTCCGTCCATCCGTCCGTCGGTCCATCCATCCACCCGTCGGTCCATCCATCCACCCATCAGTCCATCCGTCCGTCGGTCCATCCATCCACCCGTCAGTCCATCCATCCACCCGTCGGTCCGTCAGTCCATCCATCCACCCGTCAGTCCATCCACCTGTCGGTCCATCCATCCACCCGTCAGTCCATCCGTCCGTCGGTCCATCCATCCACCCGTCAGTCCGTCAGTCCATCCATCCACCCGTCAGTCCATCCGTCCGTCGGTCCATCCATCCACCCGTCAGTCCATCCATCCACCCATCAGTCCACGCGTCCGTCGGTCCATCCATCCACCTGTCGGTCCATCCATCCACCCGTCAGTCCATCCGTCCGTCAGTCCATCCATCCACCCGTCAGTCCATCCATCCACCCGTCGGTCCGTCAGTCCATCCATCCACCCGTCAGTCCATCCATCCATCCGTCCGTCCGTCGGTCCATCCATCCGCCCGTCAGTCCATCCATCCACCCGTCAGTCCATCCGTCCGTCGGTCCATCCATCCACCCGTCAGTCCATCCATCCACCCGTCAGTCCATCCATCCACCCGTCGGTCCGTCAGTCCATCCATCCATCCGTCAGTCCATCCATCCATCCATCCGTCCGTCGGTCCATCCATCCACCCGTCAGTCCATCCATCCACCCGTCAGTCCGTCCGTCCGTCGGTCCGTCCATCCATCCATCCGTCCATCCGTCCGTCCGTCCATCCATCCACCCGTCGGTCCGTCCGTCCATCCACCACCCGTCAGTCCATCCGTCCGTCGGTCCATCCATCCACCCGTCGGTCCATCCATCCACCCGTCAGTCCATCCATCCACCCGTCGGTCCATCCATCCACCCGTCAGTCCATCCGTCCGTCGGTCCATCCATCCACCCGTCGGTCCGTCAGTCCATCCATCCACCCGTCAGTCCATCCACCCGTCGGTCCATCCATCCACCAGTCGGTCCATCCATCCACCCGTCAGTCCATCCATCCACCCGTCAGTCCATCCATCCACCCGTCGGTCCGTCAGTCCATCCATCCACCCGTCAGTCCATCCATCCACCCGTCAGTCCGTCAGTCCATCCATCCACCCGTCGGTCCATCCATCCACCCGTCGGTCCATCCATCCATCCATCCATCCATCCATCCGTCCGTCCATCCATCCATCCGTCCGTCCATCCATCCACCCGTCGTCCGTCATCCTCCATCCACCCGTCAGTCCATGCGTCCGTCGGTCCATCCATCCATCGGTCCATCCATCCATCCGTCGGTCCATCCATCCATCCATCCATCCATCCATCCATCCATCCATCCATCCATCCATCCATCCATCCATCCATCCATCCATCCATCCATCCGTCAGTCCATCCATCCACCCGTCAGTCCATCCATCCACCCGTCGGTCCGTCAGTCCATCCATCCACCCGTCGGTCCATCCATCCACCCGTCAGTCCATCCGTCCGTCGGTCCATCCATCCACCCGTCGGTCCATCCGTCCACCCATCAGTCCACGCGTCCGTCGGTCCATCCATCCACCTGTCGGTCCATCCATCCACCCGTCAGTCCATCCGTCCGTCAGTCCATCCATCCACCCGTCGGTCCGTCAGTCCATCCATCCACCCGTCAGTCCATCCATCCATCCGTCGGTCCGTCAGTCCATCCATCCACCCGTCAGTCCATGCGTCCGTCGGTCCATCCATCCACCCGTCAGTCCATCCATCCACCCATCAGTCCATGCGTCCGTCGGTCCATCCATCCACCTGTCGGTCCATCCATCCACCCGTCAGTCCATCCATCCACCCGTCAGTCCATCCATCCACCCGTCGGTCCGTCAGTCCATCCATCCATCCGTCAGTCCATCCATCCACCCGTCGGTCCGTCAGTCCATCCATCCACCCGTCCGTCCATCCATCCACCCGTCCGTCCATCCATCCACCCGTCGGTCCGTCAGTCCATCCATCCACCCGTCAGTCCATCCATCCACCCGTCAGTCCGTCAGTCCATCCATCCACCCGTCAGTCCATCCATCCACCCATCAGTCCATGCGTCCGTCGGTCCATCCATCCACCTGTCGGTCCATCCATCCACCCGTCAGTCCGTCAGTCCATCCATCCACCCGTCAGTCCATCCGTCCGTCGGTCCATCCATCCACCCGTCGGTCCGTCAGTCCATCCATCCATCCGTCAGTCCATCCATCCACCCGTCAGTCCATCCATCCGTCAGTCCATCCATCCACCCGTCGGTCCATCCATCCACCCGTCAGTCCATCCGTCCGTCGGTCCATCCATCCACCTGTCGGTCCATCCATCCACCCGTCAGTCCATCCATCCACCAGTCGGTCCATCCATCCACCCGTCAGTCCATCCATCCGTCCGTCAGTCCATCCATCCACCCGTCGGTCCGTCAGTCCATCCATCCACCCGTCAGTCCATCCATCCACCCGTCGGTCCGTCAGTCCATCCATCCACCAGTCGGTCCATCCATCCACCCGTCAGTCCATCCGTCCGTCGGTCCATCCATCCACCCGTCAGTCCATCCATCCACCAGTCGGTCCATCCATCCACCAGTCGGTCCATCCATCCACCCGTCGGTCCATCCATCCACCCGTCAGTCCATCCGTCCGTCGGTCCATCCATCCACCCGTCAGTCCATCCGTCCGTCGGTCCATCCATCCACCCGTCGGTCCGTCAGTCCATCCATCCACCCGTCAGTCCATGCGTCCGTCGGTCCATCCATCCACCCGTCGGTCCATCCATCCACCCATCAGTCCATGCGTCCGTCGGTCCATCCATCCACCTGTCGGTCCATCCATCCACCCGTCAGTCCATCCGTCCGTCGGTCCATCCATCCACCCGTCAGTCCATCTGTCCGTCGGTCCATCCATCCACCCGTCAGTCCATCCATCCACCCGTCGGTCAGTCCGTCCGTCAGTCCATCCATCCGTCCGTCCGTCGGTCCGTCCGTCAGTCCATCCATCCACCCGTCGGTCCATCCATCCACCCATCAGTCCATCCGTCCGTCGGTCCATCCATCCACCCGTCGGTCCGTCAGTCCATCCATCCACCCGTCAGTCCATCCATCCACCCGTCAGTCCGTCAGTCCATCCATCCACCAGTCGGTCCATCCATCCACCCGTCAGTCCATCCATCCACCAGTCGGTCCATCCATCCACCCGTCAGTCCATCCGTCCGTCGGTCCATCCATCCACCCGTCAGTCCATCCATCCACCCGTCGGTCCGTCAGTCCATCCATCCACCCGTCGGTCCATCCATCCATCCGTCGGTCCATCCATCCACCTGTCGGTCCATCCATCCACCCGTCGGTCCGTCAGTCCATCCATCCACCCGTCAGTCCATGCGGTCCGTCAGTCCATCCATCCACCCGTCAGTCCATCCATCCACCCGTCGGTCCGTCAGTCCATCCATCCACCCGTCAGTCCATGCGTCCGTCGGTCCATCCATCCACCCGTCGGTCCATCCATCCACCCATCAGTCCATCCATCCACCAGTCGGTCCATCCATCCACCCGTCAGTCCATCCGTCCGTCAGTCCATCCATCCACCCGTCGGTCCGTCAGTCCATCCATCCACCCGTCGGTCCATCCATCCACCCGTCGGTCCATCCATCCATCCATCCATCCATCCATCCATCCATCCATCCATCCATCCATCCATCCATCCATCCATCCATCCATCAGTCCATCCACCTGTCGGTCCATCCATCCACCCGTCAGTCCATCCGTCCGTCGGTCCATCCATCCACCAGTCAGTCCATCCGTCATTCGGTCCATCCATCCACCAG
>SSNP01000271.1:102698-119864 GCA_006937955.1 Pachypanchax playfairii
CGCGCCCGTCCATCCTTCCGCCCGTCAGTCTATCCTTCCGCCCGTCGGTCCATCCATCCCCCAGTCGGTCCATCCATCCACCCGTCGGTCCATCCATCCACCCGTCAGTCCATCCATCCACCCGTCGGTCCGTCAGTCCATCCATCCACCCGTCAGTCCATCCATCCACCCGTCGGTCCGTCAGTCCATCCACCCGTTGGTCCCTCCGTCCACCCGTTGGTCCATCCGTCCGTCCGTCAGTCCATCCATCCACCCGTCCGTCCATCTATCTGTCCATCCAACAGTCTCCAGCTCCTCCTGGGGGGGAACCAGATATACCTAGACCAGATATGACATATGATCCCTCCAATTTGAGAAATAGCCAAATTAGTAAAACTTTGTATAATGTCAAACATTTTTGCCTGATTTGCTGCAGGTGAGGAGGTCTCTCTCTCTCCGGCTAAGCTGGGAAACAGCGACCCGTCCAAACTTCTGGCATCGTCTCCGTCTGTCAGCCCATCCAGAGGGTGGATCCCCTCACCCAGCCATGACCCCCAGTGGTACCCGAGTGACTCATCTGACTCCACACTTGGCTGCCTCCTCTGTACGTCCATTTTGTCTTCCTGTATCAACTGCAAAGTTTTGTTTTTATGATTGTTTAGGTCCCTCTGAGCGTTCTCCTCTAAAAGCTGGTGTTAAAATTATATTTCTGGGGCTTGTTGTGTGTACTGACAAAATCACACGTGTTTTCGCTTTTCTCATGAGATTTCGTGATCTTCCGGGACCAGCTGGATGTAACGCCTGTGATAAGCGCGTGTAAAACGCTCCCGGTTGGAAGGGACGAGCAAAACAAAATCAATAAAATCAATTAACTTGAAACTCTGTTGAAGATCCAGCCAGAGTATCAGGAGCACCACAGGGAACTATACTCTCACCGTTCCTTTTCACTCTGTACACCTCAGACTTTCAGTCCAGGTCAGAGTCCTGACATCTACAAATATACTCTGATGACTCTGCAGTTGTTGGTGGATCAGAGATGGACAAGAGACCTGGTGGACTCAGTGTGTGGAATTGTTTTTCTCCTCCCTCTCCTCAAGTATTTCTGTCTTTACTCAGGTTTCTGTGTATGTGTCTTTCACATCTCTCATCTGGCTTCTCTAATGGCTGCCTCAGGAGATTGAGAGTGGAAATATCGCTTCCAAGTCTAATTTCTTTGTATTTAATGTAGAATTTTAATATATACATACAAACATATAATACATTTTACTTAAAATATAATTTTAAAGAAAATACTGTATTTTCGTTCTACAACCCTCTAAACACCCCGTGGAGGTATTATGTTGTTAAATGTTAAATGGGGCGGCTGTGGCTCAGTGGTTAGAGCGGTTGTCCTCCAATTTGAAGGTTGGTGGATCGATCCCGGCTTCCACCACCACATGTCGAAGTGTCCTTGGGCAAGACACTGAACCCCATGTAGCCCCCCGATCTGTGTATCGGGTTGTGTGAGTGTTAGCCCCCCAGGTTTACATATCAGGTTGTGTGAATGGGTGAATGTAAAACCTTGTAGTGTGAAAGTGCTTTGAGTCTGAATGACTAGAAAACTATACAAATACAGGACATTTACCATTTAAATATTGTTCTATATTGCACCTTTAAACCATCCATTCCTTTCTTCACACGTACAGTCACTGATGTTCACTGTTATCCTTCCAGCCAGCATGGTCTCTCCTGATAAGAGCAGGCGGACCACCCTAACCCCCTCTGGCCCCTCCAGTGGTACAGCTCTGCTTGGTCCGAGTCTCCTAGACTGCAACTCCCATGACTCCTTCCAGTCCCGGGGTCTTCCTGATGTAGCAGAAGTAAGAATTTGTTTTCATTCCCTGCCTTACACCCCTCTTAGCTTTCTTTTTAATTTTATTTCAAACAATTATCTACAATGACAAGAAGTAAATAAACAATACAGAAAAACAAACAATATGTTAAAACTGAATTTCTATCAATTAGCCTATTTGTACAAGACAAAAAACCTAAATGTTTGAAAAGGAAGCTGGAAGAAGCCTTTACTAATCTAGTCCTGTCTCCACATACATAATTACACAGCTATACATGTACAAGTTTTACACAACACTGATAAATGTACCAACAATTATACTATCCCCTTTAATATTCTCTTATTCACATTATTATATTTTTTGAATTCTGTAATATATTTACTTTGCTTACATTTCTCATTCAGACCGTTTTATAAAACAACTCCATAAACTGATAAACACATGTTTTTAAGAGTATTTATGGACAACTGGCTGCTTAAAATGATCTTTACCTCTCAAGTTGTCCTTTTTTTGACTCTTCTTAAATAAGTTTTGGATATTTGGTGTAAGTATATTGTTTCTGATTTTAAACATAATCTGTGCAGGTTTATATTTTACCATATCCATGAATTTCATAAGTTGTGATTTAAAAAAAAAAGTTGATGTGTGTTCATGACACCTCACATGATGTATCATTCTTATTGCTCTTTTCTTTCTCTGGTTAAAATGAGGGATTGACGTGTCACTTCCTGTTCTGGCATGACAGAATGGGACATCGACATAACTCACCTCACATCACCATGATGGATTTAAAATGAAACAAACATTCTGTGTTATAACTGCAGACTGTCAGATTGAATTTGATGGTATTTACATCTAAATCAGGTGAATCAGGAATTACAACAGGTTGTATATGTGTCTCCCACTTGGGACCAAAAGTTATGGGACAAAGTTTCACTGTTTAATACTTGGTTGTAAAAAATCCACATAGACATCACCAGACGTTGGGTCTCATTCCTGGTGATGCTCTGCCAGGCCTCTAGTCCAACTGTCTTCAGTTCTGCTTGTTCTTGGGACATTTTCCCTTCAGTTTTGTCTTCAGCAAGTGAAATGCATCAATCAGATTCAGGTCAGCTGATTGACTTGACCATTGCATAATATTCCACTTCTTTGCCTTAAAAAACTCTTTAGTTGTTTTTGTCAGCAGTGACATCATCAATAAATACAAGAGAACCAGTTCTATTAGCAGCCATACATGCCCATACCATGACACTACCACCAGTATGTTACACTGATGAGGTGGTATGTTTAGGATCATGAGTAGTTCCTTCTCCATACGGTTCTCATCACTCTGGTACAAGTTGATCTTGGTCTCATCATCCATAGGACGTTGTTCCAGAACTGTGAAGACTGTTTTAGATGACTAACCTGGACTTCCTGTTTTTGAGGCTCACCAATAGTTTCCATCTTGTGGTGAACCCTCTGTATTCACTCTGGTGAAGTCTTCTCTTGATTATGGACCTTGACATACATCTACCTCCTGGAGAGTGTTCTGGATCTGGACAACTGTTGTGAGGAGTGTTTTCTTCACCAGTGAAAGAATTCTTCGGTCATCCACTACAGTTGTTTTCTGTGGTCTTTCGGGTCTTTTGCTGTTGCTGAGCTCACCGGTGTGTTCTGTCTTATTAAGAATGTTTCAAACACTTGTTTTGGCCACGCCTAATGTTTTTGTTATATCTCTTATGGGTTTATTTTGTTTTTTTTTTAGCCTAATCGTGGCTTGTTTCACTGATAGTGAAGCTCTTTGGATCTCATCTTGAAAGTTGACAGTAATAGATTCAAAATGCAAATATCAGACTGGAAATGAACTCTGGACCTTTTATCTGCACATTGTAACTGGGAGAATGAGAGAATATCACACACCTGGCTATAGAACAGCTGAGAAGACAACTGTCCCATTACTTTAGGTCCCTTAACAAGTGGGAGACATTTATACAAACTATTCTAATTCCTACATCGTTCACCTGATTAAAGCTGACAGTCTGCAGTTATATCACATAATGTTTGTTTCATTTCAGATCCATAGTGGTGATGTACACAACCAAACATGTTTGAGTTGTGTCAATGTCCCAATATTTACGGGCCTGACTAGAATCTAGTACACTTCTCTTACAAAGTGGTGAAAACCAAAAGGAAGTCAAGTGGACGGCGCAATGCGAGGCTAGCAGTTGGATCAGAATGTTCTGGTGTCAGATATCTGGAGGCTGAAACAAGAACAGCCTCATGTTCCTGAAACATTCCATTTATATGAATAAGAAATCGGATCATTTTATCTGACTCTACCACAAAGAGCAGAAATAAAAAAAAAGGCTGAAATCGTGATAACCGGTGTTTTCTGTGGCGCCTCGCTTGCAGATGGACTCTCAGCTGGCCTGCATGATGAGCGAGAGCAGCGTGGACTACATCGCTCGTTTCAACGACCTCGCTCAGGAGCTGGCTGTGACTGAGCCCCCCATCCCGCCTCCCTGAGGAGGAACGGATCGAGCGCCGCCGTCTGGACCACACAGAGGAGAGGCCGCCCCTCCCTTAAAGCCATCCCTGCTCTCGTTTGTATAAGTGCAATAACAACGTTGAACCGTTAGGCCTCGTTCATCCAACTCTTCTGAAAGGTTCAAGAAACTTGTTCTTTAAAACAAAAACTTTAGATAACAAAGTGTTTACAAAACACAACCTCATGTACAAGAATACTACGCCATATCTGAACAAAGAGACGGAGGGAACGTCTGTAACTCCAGCAGGAAGCGCAGGTCCCCTTTTACCTGAAGTGAAGTTATTTTTGTATGTTTTCTAAAGTTCGGACAGGAAGTTGAATGTTCATGTTGCACATGTGCTTTTCATCTCTTTTCTGGTTTCGTTCTGATTGGAATCTGGTTGAAGGACTTTACAGACGCCCTTTTATGGTTAAACCCTTTTTTATTCTCACAAATGGAAATAAACACTTTCATTTTTTTGTGCTTCAATCAAAGTTCTAAACATATTTCTCATTTCAGTTGCTGGTTTTTAAGAATGTTTTTAGCCCTAAAATGGACTTTTTGGTCTTTTTTTAGAAGCTTCATCAGAATGAGTTTCCCAGATTGACTTTATGCATCAGGAATCTTAATGTGAAGACTCGAACACTAAAGCCATAGTCACTCTGAACACTAAACGGAACATC
Source organism: Pachypanchax playfairii (assembly GCA_006937955.1). Lineage (NCBI taxonomy): Eukaryota > Metazoa > Chordata > Actinopteri > Cyprinodontiformes > Aplocheilidae > Pachypanchax > Pachypanchax playfairii. Next base: position 107,703 of record SSNP01000271.1, read on the forward strand.
AGCTGATCGTCTTCTGAACACGTTCATGTTTAATGTCACGCCTCTTTTACTCCAAACAGATTTTACTGTCAAAACATTTTGGCTCACATTTTTTGGGTGTTAAAGCGTTTGGGGAGGGAGGGGGGGGGATAAATGTGTTGATCAAAACAGCAAGAGAACTTCCTTCAGTCCTTCACAATAAGAGTCTCTGTCATATATAAGTGTTAAAACACCTGAAGGATCTAAAATGTATTTTTTACTGGTTAAAGGTTTTGAAGCTGCAGGTAACTTGTTGAAGGTAATAAAAACATGCAGACTCAGTGATTTTCATACATTCATGTTTTTGCTTCGTCATAACGATCATCTTTCTTTTAACAGTTCAACCCTTTTCATTCCACATCCTGACGCTCCTCAGATGTTTATTTGTGAAAGACGTCAACAACGTTTCATCTAGTGACACTAGATAGAGTCCGTGAGGATAAATGCAGCTCTTTTAAACTTTTTGTTGTTTTTGAAGGATTTCTTTGTACAAATGCCAATTTCAATATCTGCTGCGCATTTTGTATCATAATGTAAATGAATATTTGGATTATTTATTAACATTTGTAAAACAAGGGTTTTCTGTTTAACTTAATATTGAGGTGGCAGTTTGTAAAAAAGGGTTCAAGTGTATAAAGATATCAAATCATCTTGTTTCCTGTGTTTTTGTTTGAATTTAAACGGTAAAAGTAAAGCTGGTACCTTTCAGGACGCCTCCGGCTGGAGACAGAAAAACAACAAATACTCAGTTGGGTGAAAGTATCTTGTGTCCAAACTGCTAATAAATCATGACTGTTACTGAAAGTTCATCAGATGGAACTTTGGTTTGTATCAAACAGACTTCAGTTTTTATTGAAACAACTGAAAGCAGGTGAGTTCATCTCCACTCTTTTAGCTGCATTGAGCTCCAGGTTGTTAAGCTGGTACCAGGACACCAGACGGTCTATCTCAGACCTGTAGGTGGACTCATCATCCTCAGATGAGACCGATGAGGGTGGTGTCATCTACTAACTTCAGGATCTTGACAGACTGATGACTGGAGGTCCAGCTGTTGGTGTCCAGGGAGAAGAGAAGAGGAGAAAGAACACAGACTTAAGGAAATCCAGTGCTGATGGTCCAGGGGTCTGAAACCAGTTCACCCAGCCTCGCGTGCTGCTTCCTGTTGGACAGGAAGTCTGTGATCCACCTGCAAGTGGAGTTGGACACATGCAGCTGGGACAACTTGTCCTGCAGTGTTGAATACAGAGCTGAAGTCCACAAACAAGATCCTTGCGTAGGACCCTGGGAGTCCAGATGTTGAAGGATGTGGTGCAGGACTCTGTTTACTGAATCGTCTACAGACCTGTTTGTTCTGTAGGTGAACTGCAGGGGGTCCAGATGAGGGATGTGTTTGAGGTGGGTCAGCTCAAGGTGCTCAAAGGTCTTTATGACCACAGACGTCAAAGTGACAGACCTGTAAATACTGAGACGTGGTCCTTGGATTTTTGGGACAGAGATGATGGTGGATGTTTTGAAGCAGGCTGGTATGAGACATGACTCTAGTGAAGTGTTGAAGATGTCTGTGCACACTGGAGACAGCTGGTCAGGACAGTGTCTCAGAGTGGAGGGGGAGACGGCATCTGGTCCAGGTGCTTTGCAGGGGTTCTGTCTAGACTACCATACAGAGACAGTGTCTCAGCTGTTTGAGGTTGTTGTTGTAACTCACCCTGATGTGTGATGGGACACAGATTTCCTCTCAGAAGCTGACATATGATGTTACATCTGTCAACTCATGCAGACCTGAAGACATCTCAGTCTGTGTTGTCAAAACATGTCCGCAGGTCCTCCACAGCATCATTCTATCACTAGTATAAATCTACAGCTGAACTTGGGAAAAGAATTCTCATGTTGCTCATTCAGGCTGATGATTTTCACACTTCTCAACCTGTCCAGTAGGGGTCCTTCTAGGGTTAATAGCACCATATAGGTAGGAACCGCCTATCAGGTGACAGGTGTTGCGATACGGAGGAAGACGGCTGTCACTGTTACTCTGTTAAGTATGAATTTCTGGATATTGACCATTGGATGAAACAGGTTGATGAAGTTTGGACACTGTGTTATTCATCAATATAAGTAAGTGACAGTTAGTTGATATACCTGGTGTTTTAATCAGGGAGTGTCACATTTCTAAAACATCTCGACAGCGTGTCTCGCGCTACGAGATGCTTTTATCAGTTAACATGCAGCATCAGATGAATCACACGACACTGGTGTTCAGAAATTTAATAGAAACCAACTTCTCAAGGTCACACTTCTGATATGAGCATCAGCTTCACCTGATGAGTCGCAGCTCCGCCCTGCGTGGCGTCCACGTGCAGCTTCCCTTCAGTCTGAGTCACTCCTTTTTAGGTTTCTGCTCCTTCCGTGCACGAGACGACATGAGTTTGAAGAAGAGTGCGGGCCACAGTGTGCGGAGGTAAATGGCCACGCTGGGCAGAGGTCCTGCTAAAATCACGTCTTTACCTCTCTGACGCACCACCTTTAAGATCGCACGAGCCACGTGTCGGGGGTCCTGACCCGACTCAGTGGTTTTATCTAAAACTGAAACCAAAAATATTAGAGATAAAACACCGTCAAGTTTTATTAAATATAACAGATTTCATTTCTGTCTAAAAGATTTGTATCAATGAAAAAGCAAAACAAACTCAGAATGTTTTATTCATCAATATTTGAAACTTTCATATGAAATACAAAAAGAGAAATATCACCAAACGACACATGAAGTTCAAACAGATCAAAACAAATAAATTCCCAATAATAAAACAATTCTTTAGCTCTCAGGATCTCGACATTTGGTTGTTTCAGACTGCCACATAGTGGAATCAGGAAGCAACACCTGTATCTGAGGTGTACTTTGAGTTTTAACCAGGAATCTCTCCCATTGGTTTATATGGAGGGGGTGGGGCTTAGATCAACCAGCCACCAGGGGGTGTTTGTTTTATCATTCTGCTCATCCTGAAATGGATTCAGTTCAGTTTTTTCTCACTAATTTACTGTTAATCTTAATAAAGATATTAACTTCACACTCTTTACCATTGATCATCACTAATAACACCAATGATTCACGGACAGAAAATAGATGCAAAGCAGTTTTTGGGATGACAGATGCTAGTCTGTTCTACTGTCCAAACTCAATTTCCCTAAATTTACCAAAGAGTTGTAGCGACCTGAAAACGAAATAAGTTTATTCTAATTTTCTGCATGAAATGAGAGCCGTCAATCAAATGCAGGTTCAGCTGGATGAGGCTCCGCCTACAATGTTCTTGTGTTGTCTTATAGTAAGACTGAATGATACGAGAGACTATCGGACCTCTGGTCTTCATCAGACTTCCAAGTGCCAGAACATTTAGAGAAACACAAACAGCTGTTGCCATCAGTCTGATGAAGAGGAACCAACAATCTGACATCATGATCTCTAACACGTTCTCTTGCTAAAATACAAAAGTCTGATGCAACCTGAGATCCTGAACACACCAGCACAGGTTTTTTCATCTTGACTGTACATTCACTTTTACACAGTCCCTACTTTGACACCTGTGGACACTTACTGAGGTATTGCGCTTCCTGTCGCTGCCTTACCTCCATATTTGGAGCCGTCTCCTGTGACCGCATTGACCGAGAGGTTGGTCTGGATGTATCCGGGGCTGATCACTGTCACCAGGATCCCAAAGCGCTCGATCTCAGCTCGCAGGCAGTCGAAGTAGGCCTGGATGGCGTGTTTAGACGCTGCGTCTGGTCACATTTAAAACACAAACACTTCTTGTGCTTTACATGTAATTGAGCTGATGTACTGCTTCATGTCTCGTGAACACAACTTACATGCTGATCTGTAGGGAATGGAGATCTTTCCCTGGACGCTGCTGATGACAACAATGTGGCCGCTGCGTCTTTCAACCATCGAAGGCAGAAGGGCTGTGAATGAGTTTCAACTATGTTTCAGTTCAAAAGTCTTTAAATCTCTTCAGGGAGAGAACATAACGTCTGCAAGGAATGTAACCCATTAAACACTGACTCAGTTCATTTCTCTAATCAAAACTTTAAAGGTCCAATATATCAGAATATTCCAGGTAAATACCAACCCAACAGTTTAATGTTCCTCTGATGTTTAAAGTAAAGTTAGATTGTAACAGATCTGGATCTCAGTCAGCTGGGTGATCTCTAGTTTCTGTTCCAGGACACAATCATTGTTTACAATAACTATTCCACGTCCAGACTTCCTGGTTCCATAGTGAATCACATGTCAAGGGGAGGGGAGGGGAGGGGAGGGGACAGGTCCAGCAGAAACATCAGGGAGGGGACGGGTTAGTTTTTCTATATGAACTGGACTCAGATTTGACAACAAGGTCTAATTCTTACATATTGCACCTTTAATACTGTAATCCAGAGTTTTCCTCTTTTCAGGAGTTTTGTATGATTTTTTGAAATTCCTTAAAAGTGACAGTCTGACCCGGTTCTGTAATATGATGCAGGAAAAACATTTTTTTTTCTCTCAAACAAAGACAGCCGATGCTCACTAACATTGCCATCGTATAATGGACACAGAGGGGCGGGACTTAAGGGTGCAACCCATTTTTTTTGCCTCAGTGGCGCCCTCTAAGAAAAACTCCAGATTGCTGCTTTAAATCTACAGTTTAAAAATATAGCGTCATATTCTGCTCACACTGGTTCTAACCTTGAGTAAGTGCAATTGTCCCAAAGTAGTTTGTCTCCATAACGTCTCGGTGAACTGAAATGTGGGTGTCCAGGATGTTGCCGCGGTAACTGATTCCAGCATTATTAATGAGGATGTCCACTCGCCCATAACATTTCAGGATGTCTTCTGCAGCTTTGTCCACCGTGTCTGCTTTGGCCAGGTCAAAGAGGATGGTACAAGGAGGAAAAGCCTGCTGGATGAACAGCAACAAATACATCTTAAAGAGAATATTTCATACACATTTCAGGACTTTGTGGTTATTTCTCAAGTATTAAAACTGAAAGAGAAGTTGACGTTTTTAATGGAATGGACGCTTAAACAAGCGAAGCCACGAAATCCCGTTTCCAGGAGCTGCCATGTTGTATTTTTGGAACCAGAGTTAAAGATCCAATATTATGCACTTTTCACACACTCTGAATCATTCCTTTACATCTCAATAACATGTAAAAGCAATGCATTGTTTAAATTGGCCCTTTTTAAGTTCAGCTGTTGTTCCCAATCTTGTCTCATCTCACCTCAGTTTGGAATGCTCTGTTTCAGGTGGGCAGGGCAGTTGGAGAGCCTAGCAGCTCTAAGCCCCGCCCATCTCTGTTCCCTGCGCACTTTTACAAGACATCAGTCGGAGATTTTAGTGGTGCTGGTAAACAAACAGCTGATTACACTGAAATTAATGATAAACAAGTGTTGCAGTACCAAGAAATGGACTTAAAATGTGACTAAAAACTTTGGACTGAGGAACTTTGAGCCTGAAGACTCCAACAGCACATTATTGAAAGGTTAGTCTGACATTTACTCATGTATCTGTGTTGTTTTGCTGCATCTGGTAGAGATGCAGTTCTTCAAGCTTACCAGTTTGACCCAGAAACAGATGTAATGGTGTTAGTTCCTCTTCATTAGCAGCACCTCGGTTCCGGTCGTTTTTTGCAGGGACACTACTTTGATAAATAAATTCAACCCATGCCACTCTTCTGTCCTCTTCGACTGGGACCCGATGGATGCTCAAAAGAGCAGTAAACAGAGCATTTTGAGTGGTGAGTTTCCTAATCTGAACCAGTGGTTTTGAATCTGTAACAAAATTGCAGGTGTCTGAGAAGTTACTGCTGTACCTGGTGGGTGGAGAAAGTTCTTGTAGGGAGCGTGAACCCCCTCAAAGCACAACCCCCCCCCGGCTTGTGACGTAGGAAGCTGGGACGATTTTGAACAGCTCACTCAGAGACTGGAGGCAGGACGAATTCAGAAACCCCTATCTCACTCAAAACCGTACGGATGGTTTTTTTTTCAACTTTGTATGAGTGTAATTGCACCTTAGACACACAATAACACCCCAAATCCCAGAAAAAGTGAATTTTTCATAATATGGGACCTTTAAAGGTCGCCTACTCACTCTAACACACTAATGGTGTTTTTAAGCATCAAATAAATCTTGAACCTATTAGAGAAATTAATATGAGAACAAGGTAAAAGCCATGTGAACCAACAGAAGTCAAAAAGTTATCTGAGGTGTACTTTTTATTTTGTCTCATTTGTTTACATGTAGTGGGTGAAACCTAAAACATGTACTGCATCCAGCCACCAGGGGGAGCTCTGCTTCCTGACTCGATCTGCAGAATTGTTGATGGTCTTGGCTCTTTGTGTGTGTGTGTGTGTGTGTGTGTGTGTGTGTGTGTGTGTACATGCCTTTTGCTGTGTGTCTGAAGAACTTGCAGCTAGCTCCTGAACCACCTGCTGCAGGCGAGCCACATTTCTTCCACACAGGATGAGCCGAGCACCTGCAGCATGGAAAATCTGTGCACACTCTGCAACCAAAGAAACAAACACCAAAATGATATTTTAAAGTGCCAACACCATCTACAAATGAACAGAAGTTATGTATAAATGTCAGGCTGACCTTTTCCCAGTCCAGAGCTGGCTCCTGTGATAACAACCACTGCACCGTCCACCGATACACCCCGTCTGAGACGGGCGAGTATCCGGTACAGCAGCAGGACTCCCACACCTGTTAAAACCAGGGGAAGCATTCCTCCTCCCACGACACGCTCCATGGTCAACACTTTCCTTCCTCCCAACAAACTACCTGCCGTCACACACTCAATCAGGTCCTGTAAAAACATATTGAACACGCCCTAAAATCAGACCATAAAGTGTCAAAACATGCACAGCAGTAAAAATGAGGTTTGTGTTCCTGATTTTGCAGCAGCTTCACACAGACTATTTAAATCAACTCTATTTTAAAGTCTATAAATCTGGACTGGACTGGACTGGAAGACAGATTCGTTCAGAGGACTGATGCTGATCACATCCGGATTCTTCCAAATGAATATTGATTATTGAGGATACAGCTCTAGATTTGTAAAACGTTTGTTCAATGCAGTTGTGTTGAAATGAGAAAGTTTTATTTTGTGGTCTTTTTATTATTTGTTTGTCTATTTATTTATGGGGGGGGGGGATTATGCTCTTTTCCACCCGGACCTGTTCAGCTATTCCAAATGAAAGAAGCTGCTGCAGTCTAAATGTGACCTTTGTGAAATGTAATGAGTCAAATTATATTTATCGAACACTTTCATTCGGAAATGTTCTGCTGTCTTCACAGCTAATTGTGCTAATGCTAACGTTAGCGGTCTTTCCCGTTTGAAAACATGAAACTTCACGTACACGATGTTTATGTATTAACGTAAAATGTAAACACTCACCCGCGCGTTTCTCTGGTGCTGAAGTACCACTCATAGGTACCACTGGTGTCTCGGCAAAACTTCCTGTTTCACCATGAGCGAGAGAGACTGCGCACAAACCGCACAGCATTCTGGGAATTGGAGTTCACCATTATCGTTTGGCGACATTTGGCTTCCAACTATCAAAACATGCTAACAGCTCTGTTATATTTTAAAAGTTAGCATGCCATACGTCGAGCGATGATCAGCTGTTCTTTGCTAACGACTTAAAAAGGTGATTGTTTTGTTTGTAGGATGACAGAGAACCACGTGGTTAGGACACGCCTGTAACTTCACACTCAGCTGTGCCTCCAGGAAACACTGCTTGTTCTGTCCAGTTGTTCACTCTAGTGCTGGCAATACCTGTACTCAGAGTGGAGCTGGCCACAATCTCAGGTCAAACCCTGCAGAATTGTTAGGAAATTCTTTCTTTTATGTGGAAAGAATGAAGGTCAGACATGACAGACAAGTGTCAGGAGTTGAACTGGTTTTTAGTGGCCTCGGTGGCTGATGGTTCACCCAGACCGTCCAACAGGTCCTTTAACCTTAACCGATTCATGTTTAATCTGCAGCTACAGAATTACACATTTATGTCTGAATTCCATGTTATTATCCAGCTGTTTGTCTCCTGCCGTATCACAGCTCATCGTTCATGTTCCTCCTCATCGTTGCATGTGTGCTGCACATCTGGGTTTATGTTGGTGTGAGATAAATGTTTGGATCTGTGGACTTGTTTCAACCAGACAGTCTTTTTCTAGATGTCACATAGAATCCATTTATTTGAAAAAAGAAAATAAAATACAGAAAAGTACGTTTGAATAATCCTAATATTTAATGAGACAGTGATGTACTGATCAGCAAAAAAAGGGGTACAGTAAAACTACGAGGGGGGGGGTTTCAGTCTGCCAGACCCATTTGCACCAGCTTGTTATGTGACAGGATGCAGTTCGAGCAGAAGTACTACAGAGACGGATGTTCTTGTCACACAGACATAAAGGAACTGTAAATGGGAAAAATCCCTTCTAGTTTTAACTCTATCCCTCTGATCAGGGTTCAGGACTGACCCTAACCCCAAAGCAGAAGCCTCCAGCACTGCAGAGTCACTGCAGGCCTGAACTTCCACTTTTCTTACGTAGTTTTTTATTAGATTTTTTTTTTATTTCTTTGATGGTTCTTCCATCTTCAGCTCGCACTCATACCACATAGAGTTCATAGATCTTCTTGGCGCAGTACGCCAGCGCAGCCAGTGCTATCGTATTATGGAGTCTCTTTCTGTGGACATCATCCCTGCGTACCAGAACCACGGGTGTCGAGGAGGTCAGTGTGTGCAGGGGCAGCCGTGACAGTTTTTGGCTGTCATATTCCACTTGGTACTTGCAGCAAGGATCAAACTGCCACGAGATCCCGTAGAGTGCGGCGCAGGCCACGCTGAGGGCGCCTGCGGGCAATGCTACATAGCGCGAGTATTCGACAGGCAGTGAGAGCGGCGTCAGGAGACACGCTGCGCCTGACAACACGGCTGTCTTGTGCAGGCAGTTCCCCACTGTAATCCAGCGGGCTGTCTCATCCCCAATCCGCGTAGGCTCAATAACAATGTATTTATACTGGGCCTCCAGCGCCTGTTCCAGCTCGTATTCAAACTGGTCCTGCGCGTTCTCGCCGTTGTAGATCTCATGCACGATGTAGCAGTCAGATGCCGCCATCACTCCCCTGATGACACAGAAACAAGCTGATGAGAAGAGGCCAGGAAAACAATATGGCTGAGAGCAGAATTACAAACATTTTCTCACACACGAGTCACTCGTACAAACGTGTGACTGTTTTTATTATAATGCATTTTTCTGCTGTGCTGCTGAAAGAAATTCTTCTTCACAAGCTGATAATTAAACTTATAAAAATGTATTTAAATGACTTAAATTCAGCTTGACATGAAGCCATAAAACAAATAACTGTCAACATGTTAAACGTTTTTTGTCATTAGACTCTTTTTAATGTATTGGACGCTTGGACCCGATGAGTAAATACAAAGAAATCATGTAATATAGTGATTAAATGTTTCCTGGACAGCGAGTTGAACGAGAATCCACATCACTGCTTCTCCTTTCTGCAGTTTCATCCGGCCCGAAGCTTCGGGCCGGAACTCGTTCTGAAGTTGGACAAGTTCTAAAGAAGTTGTGAAATCTGGATCACTTCAGACTGACACCAACTTGTGGAACATACATGAGCGCCTGCATGTCACAGCCATGTTCTACCGAGGCATGAGTGGACGGTTCCGGTCCTGGACCATGTCTGTAAACATGTTGATTCCCTGCTAACTGCAGCAGCTAGCTCACAGCTAATGCTAACCGTGGGGTAAAATTACGGCTTGTTAATGTTCGCAGCGGAGTTTGGACCTTAAATGAAGTGCATGTTGAGGAAACGACTGTGACGTGGATAAAACTTGGTGTGTTGTGCAGATGTTTGCGTGTTTTGAGCGGAATGAGGAGTAACTGACCTCTCCCTGCTAACTGGGACACCGCGCCTCCTTCCCAGCGACGCCATGTTGGACAAACAACTGTGATTTCGGTTGACGTATGGTGGCGCTAGGCATGCTGGGTATTGTTGTGTACAACACGGTCAACACGTTCAACAAGGAGCAAGTGCAAACTACAATTCCCATGATGCCTTGAGGGCAGCGTACCTGTCGTATGTATTTTGTAACAGAAGTTTGAGAGGTCAGACGAGATTAATAATAAACTCAGTGAAGGAATAAATTATCATTATAATTTCAACTGAATTCAGTGCAAATAAAGAAAAAACAATTAAACAATATAAATAAGTTTCAATTGATTCTGTCCCGTGCGCGTGCTCTAACCCCGGTCACAAACCGGCTCTGATAACATAGACATGTATATAAATCATGATCTATATAATGTCTATTCTGATCATGGCCACGTTCAGGAACGTGAGACCGGTTGCAGCCGCATGCTGAGCTGAAGACAGTTTATCTGGTTCCAACAAAAACACTTCACAGAACCAGAATCTGGTCAACAGAAAGACCTGATCCCACAGTGGAATCTGGACTCTACTGCACCAATCGGTGTGAAACTGCGTCGTTTTGACCAGGTTTTAATCTGAAGGAGACTAATGGAGTTAAAGTAAAGTGTAAAACAAACTTTAATTATTATCCACGCTGATCTTTCCTAATAACCAGAACCAAATTCCTTTTATGTGCAACATACTGGACCAAATAAACATGATTCTTATTGTGACTCTGATAATAAAACAAATAAGACATGCTCGGACATTTATTAGTTAGTTACCCTGTAAAATTTAAGAGATTTTTTAAAATGAATTCGCATCATAAACACAGCTGTTTACATAAAAAACATTAAAAATCGTTAAATTGATTGAAAGCGCATGTGTGTAGTTCCTCTTACAGCCACTTGGTGGCGTCCTTCCTGTGTTCCGCCTGCTGTTAAAAAGATCTCAAACATTCACGGATCAACTTGTATTTTAACTTAAATATGTGGTTAAAAAACAATAACTTGTGTTTTGATGCGGTTAAAACAAGCAGTGTGTGTAAATATCAGAGTCAGAACCAGGTTTATCTGGTCCAGTGTGTTATAGGACTTCATCTCTGGTTCTCATCAGTTCTGGTCCTTATAGACAGACATGTAAATATAAAGACACATCTCTGGAGGGGGGGACAGGACACATCCCTGGGGGGGGACAGGACACATCCCTGGGGGGGACCAGTGGTCTGAGTCCTGAATGGTACTTTCTCCAATCTCCCCTGATGCATTCTGTTTTTCAGAAAGTTTGTTTGTGATCTCCTCCATCCAGGTGGACAGGTGGAGGCTGGGACAGAGAGCTGGGACAGTTGAATGGAGAAAGCGTCAGCGTCGTCCCGTTAGTCCTGTATGGAGACTGCGTTGTCCCGTTAGTCCTGTACGGAGAACTTGTCCTTGTGAATGGACATCGTTTGTGGAAAAGTGGTTGTATAGTTTATGTGAATGGAACTTGTTTGCTGCTCTGGGTCGGATGATGTTGGTCCATGTTGGTTCTCTGGTCTGCAGGTCTGTTAAAAATAGTTCAAATAACCACAGAACTAAAATTTCAAGTGAAAATAAAAATTTTCTATGAAATTATTGCAGAATTTCCACATTTTAAGAATCAGTTTATGGTACTGATATGAGTACATTACAGTGATACCGGTATCAGTATCGGTGCGTCCCTGATCTAAAGCTAAAATCTTCTGTCAAAATATTTCTGCAATAACAAATACACAATCTTAAATGTGAAGAGGAATTTATTTAGAACATAAACAGAAAAACTTTATCAAGTACAAATAGTGTAACAAGAACATTTTGACATAACAAATCAGGTATTTTTTCTTTAACAAAACAGACAAATAGAAGCAAAAATATATTTAAAAACCTACATAATAAAGACACAAAGTTGTGTTTTTAGGTATATTACAGCCCAAACTGAACTTATTGCAGTTTCAATAACAGTGTGTCGAGTGACCTGAGTCTGTTTCTGCTCAACACTTTAGATTGTCTGCAGCAAAATCTGTCTCCTCTAAAACACGTATCACATGGTCACCTTGGATTTCTGACACACCTGTCCTGAAGACTATTCACACACACACACACACACACACACACACACACACACACACACACACACACACACACACACACACACACACACACAAACACA
>SSNP01000271.1:125227-137727 GCA_006937955.1 Pachypanchax playfairii
CCTTCATAAAGAGACAGAAACGAGGAAAAAGAGGTGAAGAGGGTGATCGCCAGATGGGAAAAAAAGAAGGAAATATGACGAAAGTTTTAGTGTTTCAGATTAATTCAAACGCAGGAGCTCATTGTTGTGATCATTACATCATCATTAGATGTGGTTTTTGTTCATTTGAGTAAACATGCCGTCTTTAATATAGCCTAAATAAAATTCAACGTCCTTTCAACCAGTAAAAAAATGCTTGACATTTTTTTTAAGGTGCGTGGGTGGGGGGAGTCAACACGGTCGGGACATAAAAGGGGGTGCGTGGAAAAATAAGTTTGGGAACAGCTGATCTAACGCCCCCTTCAGTTCCGGTGTATTGACAACATGTCCTACCATACACTCACCTAAAGGATTATTAGGAACACCTGTTCAATTTCTCCTTAATGCAATAACCTAATCAACCAATCACATGGCAGTTGCTTGAATGCATTTAGGGGTGTGGTCAAGACAGTCCCCTGAACTCCAAAGTGGCATGGTTGTTGGTCTGAGTATTTCACAATCTGCTCAGTTACTGGGATTTTGACCCACAACCATTTCTAGGGTTTACAAAGAAAAACATCCAGTATGCAGCAGCTTGTTGATGCTAGAGGTCAGAGGAGAATGGACCGACTGATTCAAGCTGATAGAAGAACAACTTTGACTGAAATAACCTCATTACAACCGAGGAATGCAGCAAAGCATTTGTGAAGCTACAACACACACAACCTTGAGGTGGATGGTCTACAACAGCAGAAGACTCCACCAGGTACCACTCATCTCCACTACAAATAGGAACAAGAGGCTATAATTTGCACGAGTTCACCAAAATTGGACAGTTGAAGACTGTAAAAATGTTTCCTGGTCTGATGAGTCTGGATTTCTGTTGAGACATTCAAATGGTCGAGTCAGAATTTGGTGTAAACAGAATGAGAACATGGATCCATCATGTCTTGTTACCACTGTGTAGGCTGGTGGTGGTGGTGTCATGGTGTGGGGGATGTTTTCTTGGTACACTTTAGGTCCCTTAGGGCCAATTGGACATGGTTTAAATACCACGGTCTACCTGAGTATTGTTTCTGACCATGTCCATCCCATAATGACCACCATGTACCATCCTCTGATGGCTACTTCCAGCAGGATAATGCACCATGTCATAAAGCTAATGGTTTCTTGAACATGACAATGAGTTCACTGTACTACAACGGCCCCCACAGTCACCAGATCTCAACCCCATAGAGCATCTTTGGGATGTGGTGGAACAGGAGCTTCGTGTCCTGGATGTACATCCCATAATTCTCCATCAACTGTAAGATGCTATCCTATCAATATGGACCAACATTTCTAAAGAATGTTTTCAGCACCTTGTTGAATCAATGCCACGTAGAATTAATGCAGTTCTGAAGGAGAAAGGAGGTCAAACACTGTATTAGTATGGTGTTAATAATAATACTTTAGGTGAGTGTATATGGTAAGGCTTGTCCCTCCCACTGACCCACGAGCTGCAGCCAGGGGCTTTTCAACATCAGAGAATATGAGAAGTTTTTGATGTGAATGTGAAAATCATGGGGGAATTTCATGGGGTGAAATTTACCCAAAATATTATTATTTTGTCTACAGTGGCTCAAATATTCCTTTGTATGATCTTAAAGTTATCATAGTTATTGTCAGCTGTCTTTTTATTTGTAATTAGCACAAGTTCACCTTTATTCAACAGTCCACTCAGTTAAAACTTTATTTTGATATCAAATGTGTAACTTGAGGTCATATAAGTTTACAGTTGTTCATTGTACTTATGTAGCAGCTGTTTCTGCTTGTTTTTCCTATATTTTATTTAAAAAGGGTCAAAAAAAAATCTCCAGCACCATTTATGAAAAAAGAACAATATTACTGGTCACTTTTTGGTTCCAAAAGTAATCAGAAAGTAGTGTAACTAAGTTACTTTCAGAAGTGAGAAACTAAGTAGTGTAATATATTACTTTTTGGGAAAGTAACTTGTAATGTGTAACTAGTTACTTTTTCTGAGTAACTTATCCAACTCTGGTGAGTTTGTCACTCAGGATTCGATCTGCATGTAAAAACAAACAACTCTTTTATTAACGTGATACATAAAGGATTGTTTTAAAAAAGGTTCTTTCTTTCTTTGTTTCATTTCTTTTAGGAGATGAAATAAGAAGTAAAACATCTTTGTGATTCTTTGTCATATTAAAAACACGTGTGATGCTGAATTTGAATTCAGGTCAAAAAAAGATGGCAGATAAAAGTTAGTATCACATGTTGTTGTGTTTGAACATTAAATGAAAAGGAACATTAAAGACATAAAATACACGAGGACGGTACCCCAAATTATTTTATTCTATTAAACCTGGATTTGTCCTTGTTCAAGGGAAAATTCTTTTAATGCCATAATTTGTCATTTCTCAATTTTAATTGTGTTTAAAAAATTTGATTTACATTTTATTGTTCCAAAAATGTTTTTTTTATGTTTCTGAGGTCCTACGAAGTTCAAATAGTAAAGTATCAATAAAAATGCAGACCAAATTCAAACTAATCTTATTCAACACAAAGTTCACTCATTCTTTATTTTAAGTTTTATTGAACATTTTAAACGTGCACCTTGTTCATTACACATTTAAAATGACTCACATAGAGATTTAAACTTCTCACTGGGAAAAAGTTTATAAGAATCTCAATTTGTTGTTAACAATTTAACAAGAAAACAAGCAGGAAATAGTTCAGACAAGAGCTGCAGTACAGCTATAGATGAGGTCAAAGGTCAGCGATTACCAGCCATGTTGCTGTAAATCGTCTGCAGACCAGACTGTTTGTTTCAGCTGGTGAAATCAACATTAACTTGACATTAAGATGAAAGACCTGAGGAGCCCAAACAGGGACGTCAAGTTCACTAAAAATCTCCGGGTGTTAATCCTGCTGAGCTGCTGGACTTAATCTCTAAAACTCTAATGGAGTGTGTTAAATCTGAGCAGGA
The DNA here is from genome assembly GCA_006937955.1 of Pachypanchax playfairii. Lineage (NCBI taxonomy): Eukaryota > Metazoa > Chordata > Actinopteri > Cyprinodontiformes > Aplocheilidae > Pachypanchax > Pachypanchax playfairii. Next base: position 128,232 of record SSNP01000271.1, read on the forward strand.
TTATGAGTCGGGTGGTTCTTTGGGTCTGTTTCTGTGGGACTCATTGTGTTTGCAATCTGTTTGCTCAGTTTTGTCAGACTCACTGATTCTTTATGTAAATAATATTTTTTTATCTAAAGTTTCACTAATTCTTGTTTCATTTTTAATTATTTGTTTCTGTTTTTAGAAGAAAACAACGATGTCCAGGTAAGACAACTCTCAGCGTTTCACAACTTCTGTTCAGTTACAGTATTAATTATTTTTATGTGAAGGTGGATTGTTTGAGAAAAAGTGAAATCAACTTCAACCTCCTACCTTAATGACTCCATCGTTACCATCGTTGTTTTTATCAAAAATATATCAAGACTATATTTGTGGCTATTCTGGAAGTATTGCTGTGTGTTGCAAGTGGAACATCTTATTTATGAAGGTGTTTTCAGAATAAACCATGTGTTGTATATTTAGCAGGTGGCATGAGACACTCACAAAGACCAATAAACCTCCACAAAGGGAGAAAGAAAAGGTAAATAATAACAATTCATCCAACACAAACATCCTCTGTCATCAAACACAACGATGTTTCACAACTTCTGAAAGGTGATTGAATTAAAAGCAGGTGTTTAATGTTACCTGCATGTTTTTAGTATGTGACACACTAAACAAATACAATATGAAAATTAATCATTTGTTGTTTGTTTTACAAATTTATGCAAAAATAATATGAACAGATTTGTTGGTGCATCTAAAGACATGATTAATCGAGATACAACGGACAACAAGATTTGGTTCTGTTTTATATTTTAATCATCTTGTTTTTGGTTCTTTTTAAACTCAGGCTTCTTGAGAGATGTATTACCTTTAGCTGTCATAAAAGGAAGTAACAGAAACAACAGCTCTGAAGAAGGTGGAAGTAATCACGCCGAAACATGTTAGCTACAGGTAATACACCTCTCAAGAAGCCTGAGTTTAAAAAGAACCAAAAACAGGATGATTTTTTAATACTCGGTAAGAACCTACATCAAGGTTTATATTCTAATGACGGACACATTAGATCTGTATTAATAAAAGGTTTAGTCTCCTCTGCATGGTCAGTGTCTCCCTCCTTCTCCGGCACGATGTCGTGCACGCTTGCCGGTTCGAGTACTGCTGAGATCCTAACAGCGAGCTGTGGGGGATCAGAGGTACCAGGGGGTGGGGGATCAGAGGTACCAGGGGGTCCTCCAGTAGCAGACACACTCTGGCGGTGGCAAGCCATCTTTTTGTTTTACCTCCACCTTCAGATCGGACCATTTATTTTATATCCGCCACAGATCTCTCTGAAGAACTCACAGCATTGATGGTTTCAGCAACGCTGTGCTCCTGTCTGAGGAGCTCAGAGAGAAGATGCTCCATGTTAAAGACTACAGACCATCTCCAAGCAGCTTCATGTTCCTGTGATCAGCTGATCTTATTATTAAACAGTATCATGTTGATGTGACTGTAGCAGGACGACGTCCAGGACGTGGACACAAGAGGAACCAGGTGGATCAGATGGAGACAGAGGAGGGTATCTCACTTCTGATAGCATGTTGAACCATGATGAGCTCCAAGAAGAAGATCTAGGAGGTTCAACTACTGACAGAAAAACACTGAAACACACTGCTGTTGACCGACCGACAGACCGACTGTCTAACTGGTGGTATTTTGTAGATCTTTATGTCTTTTTGCTTCTCAAAACACTTCAGGGACTCATTCCTTCTCTATTCAATAGGATCATAGTTTCTCCAGGTTTGGGACATACAATTTGCAATAATTTCAATTGATCTATATCACCGTTAATGCCCTGAAGATCCACTCAGTGTAGCTAAAATCTGCACTAACTGCTATGTCAGGATTCCTCACATTGATTTTTCCATCTTGTGCTGGAGCCACAGATTTATTACCTCTGCAGTTGTTGAGGTTGCATCTCCTGAAAGTGGAATGGAACGGCTCTGCTGGCTTTCAAACGCTTCAGTGTAATTAACTGTAAAGTACGTGCGTGTGTGTGTGTGTGTGTGTGTGTGTGTGTGTGTGTGTGAGAGGCCACAGAGTCTGTCACATGATGCTTAAGTAAATAAGGAGCTCTTGTCAGGATTAAAAGTTCGTCACCAGGAGGTTATTGGATTGCATGTTTCAAAAGTTGTTTTTTGGTTTTAACATTTGAATAGTTGTTATCGAAATGGAAAAGAATTCATTTATGTGTTGCATATATTTTGACACCCTAACCTCTTTCCTTCTCTGAGGAGCTGGCAGCATGTGCTGGAGGTAAACAGGCTTCAGGCAGCGTGTCTAAAACCAGTGCTCACAGTGTGAAAAGCAGCAGAGGAGGCGACTCGACAGCTGCTGCTGGTAGGAGAGTCGGCTTCAGACACCCGCGTGGCGCTTGTCACAATCAAACACCTAAACCATCAGGTCCAGGTCTCCGCCTGCGTAGCAGCCGAAGCTTTTCATCCCTGCAGTCTGCGTCTCTCTCTGCACGTCCGTTCATGAGAAGCAGCCGCTCACTCAGCAGACTCGACCAAAGAGCCACCGGTAATAATCCTCTCATTTCATTCATGCTGTTTCAATGCACATTTATTTAAAATACTTTATTAAGCTTCAGAAGTTCTTTTTACAAAACAAACTAAGTTGTTATTTATCTGAAGCCTAATAAATACACAAAGATTAAAAAAGACTGTTTTTTTTGGGTCAGAAATGATTCTGAAGCTGTTTGATTTTAAGTTCTGTGTTGTTGCTGGTTTTACAAAGAGCTGGACAATCAGAGTTCACAATTAAAAACAGGACAAACTACCAGGTGGAAAATTTTGGATTCTGTTGGACTTTCATCCTCCGGGGAGAAAATCAGGTTTGTTTTCACATTTTTAGAGTTTTTATTTTGTTGATTTCTTTCTAAAATGCAGTGTTATGCGATATGAACAATAAATGTTGGTCTGTAATTTGTTCTGGTTTCAATTTTTTCTGGCAGCTGGATTCATCCAGAGGAATCTTCATCCTCGGGAGTCTCCACAGCTATATGTCATCATCACAACGACAGAGGAAAGAAACAGGTAACATCAGTTTCAGCTCATTTAGAAATTAAATTCAAACAGAAAATCTAAGAAAAGTAAAAAAAACATACACTTTATCAACTTTATCATCGTGAGTAGCCAGTTATCAGTAAATTATTTCAAACATATATGAGATTTAAAAAATGAAGGTCTGTTGCAGGAAATGAAACAAGCAGCTGTTCAGTTGTTTGACCTTCACGTTTGTCATCAGAATTCTCTTTGTTTTTTGTTTTAGGCTCATGTTTTCATAAACTCTTAACAAATAAAACTAGAAAAGCCGAGAGCGCAGACCTCCACCAAAAACACCAGATACCCCGTACTGTGACTTACACCCAAAAAGACCCTGTAATGTTTTTAACATTTATTGTTCCATGCAGAGATTGTAAAAACAGTTCTGAGTCACAATGATTAAGATTCCTTAAAGAGTCACACAGATTTCATGACTTTGTGGTTATTAACCTGTAATATGAAACATTTTATATCTAAAAAAAACGTCAAAAAACACTGATTAACAGACCTTTCAATCTATCTGCGTCAAGATTCGGCTCCTTCCGGCAGGCTTCGTCAGCAGCTCATTCATATTCATTATTTGCTGGACTCTGATTGGCTAACAAACTAGCCTGAGAGGAAGGTATACTGTTTCCTGCCCCGCTGCGCATGGCAACATCAGACGTTCTCTCTTCCTGTTTGACACATCTTATGCTAACAGCTTTTAGCCAGCAGCATGCTAGGTGTGATTTCAACTGCGGGAGCTGATGAATACTAACGAACAAAGGAGTTGTGATGAAACAGATACAGGCCGTTAGAACTCAGGAGAACTCGGGTTTTATCACCACCTGCGTAGTTTGAGAGATAAAAACTGAAAGAGAAGTTGTTGACCTGTTTTCACCCACTATGAAGGTAAGAACACCTGTGGAGCTAAAATATTCAACACAAACCTCAGAACAACTGTTTTAATAGAAGGTACTCTTTAAAACATTCCTGGATCCAGATGGTGATCCAGATCCCCCCCAAAATCTACCCACTTCTTCCCTGGACCCTTTCTGATATTTCTGGAACATTTCATCAGAATTCATCCAGAACTTTGTGAGTTATCATGCTAACAGACAGAGAGGCTGGTGGAGGTAACTAGACACAGAAACAAAACATGGAAGGTGAAGCCAAAACTAAACAAGTTGCCTCCTAGTGACAAGTTTCAGAAAACGTTTTAAGTTGGTCAGCTGTGGCCTAATGGGGAAGAAGGTCATCCACGTTGGGAGGCCATGTCTCAAGTTGTAAAGTTTCAAGTTTATTTATTTATAAAGTTCCAGTTCATAACAAAGTCATTTCAAGGCACTTCACAGAAAAATCAATTAATTAATAATAAAACACTTTCTATCTAATGAACCAGCTGATTGGGTTGACTCCTCCATCCTGAGCAGCACGATTGGAGACAGTGGAAAGGAACGACTCCCTTTTAACAGGAAGAAACCTCTAACAGAACCAGAACCAGAACCAGAACCAGAACCCGGCTCAGGATGGCCGACTGGGGTCTGAGCTGACAGGAAAGAGACAAACACTGATGGATTTGGGCCAGTCGTCATGTCTATAGAAAGATAAACAGAGAAACAGTTAATGGCAGCAGTAACAATCAAAGCAATAACAATTTGATGGTTCTAGTGGGAATATTTCATCCCTTGTTTATGTGAGATACACCCTCCTCAGAGGCAGCCAGAGTAAAGAAAGACAGCAGAGTGAAGACATGTGGACAGTATGTCCTCCGGCAGTCTAAACCTATAGCAGCATAACTAAAGGGATGGATCAGGAGAACCCAAACTAACCCTGACTATAGGATTGTGTAAAAAGGAAAGTTATTGGACATTATACTGAGCGCCAAAATAATGAAAATGTCTTCATTACCTGACTCTAAAAGGTAAAAGGCTGGTGTTAGCGCTTTCACCTAAACTAAGGGGGGCGGGTAATAGTGGAGGTTTTTTTTAGTAAATCCAGCAGTACTTCTTTTGTATTTACCTACTTATTACATGCAGTATTTATCCAATATATGCTATAATTTTCCATATATGCTGAGTAATTTCTGCTGTATTTTCTCTGTATTTACCTACTAAAATACACATGGTAATTACCACTAACCCACTGAGATTGACCATGTAAGTACCAGGTAATTTCTTAGTAATTAGGGGACTGTAAAAGGAAGTGTTAATTTCAATAGCAGCAGCAGCTCATTAGCAATTTGCCTCTGTGCTGTGGGTGGAGCCATTGGCGTGGCGGATCCCCCGCCCCTCTCCATTACTGAGAGCTCTCTGTTTATGCTAGTGATACTGCTAGCTTACCGCTATTAGAATCAAATTTAGCAATTGTAAAAATTGCTAAAATTCTGTCAGTTTAATTTGGATCACAAGGTCTTAATCACATCCAGTCTTTATCCTGATCCAACAACATAATGTGAGTTCTTATCACTTGGTGGAAATATTTTCTCACTTTCACACTTTATCTGCAGTCAAATGGGGAATTAATCTTGTGTTATTTATCACAACTTTTAGTACATTTTTTCTGGTGCAACAGTTTAAACTACTGCTTAAAAAAAATATTGGCTCATGTTTCCTAGAAGGTACATTAGCTTAATCAGACACATTGAATCAATGAATATGATGATCTAAAAATGCCCCAAATGATTCTTCTTTGTGTGTTTACAGAACAAAGATGGAGTGTACACTCTATGTGCAATGACCTCTGGGGTGAGACGGAACTGGGTCCAAGCAGTCTTCAAAAATGTGCGACCTGGACTTTCTCATGAACCCACAAGGTGGATGTTATATTGTTTCTTACAACATTTGATCATTGTTGTTTAATCTGGAACTAGCATGTGGACTTTTTGTAGATTTGCAATAATGACTGACAACGCAGAATGTTGTCATAAGTGATTATGAAGAGGGCTTTTCCTTACAAACCATCTTGTGTTTGTTAGCAGACTCTTTAACTCAGAACGGTGTTGTTGTTTCTTTAAAGCCTGTCAGAGAAGAAAGAAGCACAGCTGGAAGAGAATAGTGAACAAAAAGAGGAATCACATCTACGGCAGCATGAACAGACGCTCATACAGCAGCCAGAAGGAGCACAAAGTTCAGCTGATGAAGAGTCACCTTCTACATCACCTGCTCCATCACTAACCGCCCCCCCACAGCAGGTGGAGGAGGGTGAAGGAGCTCAGTACCAGCTTCTTGTTGAAAACACTAAAACTGGTCAGTTATCAAACAAACTGAGACAAGATTTGAATATTTAAACACCACGTTGAATCACTTAATTCTTGTAAAATTAATCATCACAGTTTTTATTTGAATGTTTCATTATTACAAATATGTAGTCACAGATTTAGTCCACAAATTGGAAGTAGGAACACGAGTAGTTATGTTGGTCCCTTTGACAGATGCATCTTTATGTGCTGAAGGATTTCAGAGAGACAGCTCGTCATGCACAGTGGTTTTGTCAAAAGGTGAGGAATGTGCAAACACTGAACGTGCACCTGATCAGAGTTTCCAGCTTTGTGAAACCAGACAAGAGCACCAAGTCCAGAAAAATCCCTCAACTACAGAAGACCAGGAAGCTCTGTCAAGTGAGCAGAAAACTGTACAACTGGTTAAAGAGGTAAGATTTAAATGAAAAAAGGGCATTTCAATATTCATCTGAAGCTTTTACATCAGATAAACAAAACCATAAGAACATGAGCCATCTACAATCATTTTCCACAGCTGCAGCAAACACAGAGAGAACTGTCTCGAGTTCAACAACTAAACAAGAATCTACAAGAAGAACTTCAACAAGAGAGAGAAACTAATTCAGGGAATCTGTTTGTTACACAGGTAAAATCACAAGCTGTTGAAAAGAAGAAACTGTTTTTGTACCAAAATGCTTGAATATTTGAGAACTTTCCAAATTTCTTGATTATTATGGCCAGAAAAATGTGAATGGTATTTCCTAATTTTGGTGTTTTGTCTCACAGAATGGCACTGGTTCATCTTCAGATCAGGTTTTAACTTTACAGCAACTGCAAAAGATAAACCACAACCTCCAAATGGAGCTAGAAGCACTAAAGAGGAGCCAAGAGGAGGCCCAAGAGGATGAACTGCTGCGAAGAGCTGATCTCTTAGCTCAACAAGCACAGCTGCTGGTTACAGGTGATGCCACTGCTCTCGCTCAAATTCATCTTGAGCAGGATCGCAAAAAGTTTCAAGAACAGAACCTGGAGAGGGAGCACTGTACGGCCTCTTTAAAGTCACAGCTGAACATCAGTGAGGAGAAGAGAAGGGAGACCGAGTCTCAGTTGCTCCAGCTTCAGCAGGAGGTGCAGGGTCAACAAAAACTCCAAGAAGAGGCTGAACAGCTGCGAAAGCATCTCCAAGAGATGTCAGCTCAGCTTCGTGCTTTTGAGGAAGCCCAGGTAGAGAAAGAGGCTCGGCTTCAGAAACACCTCATGCTCCTTCAGGCGAGTCAAGAGAGAGAACGAAAGAGTTTGTCTTCCAGCCTGTCTCAGGCTGAGCAGCGCTCCAAAGACTTACAGGACAAACTGGAAAGAGCTGAGCAGCAGCTAGAGAGCCTTAGTAAAAGTCAGGCATTAACCAAGGAGATTGAAGAGGTACAACGGCAGCTGCAGGAAGAGCTCACGTGCACAATATCAGCAGTGCAGCGGCTGCAGGAGGAACGAGAGCAGCAGGATCTTCGCTGTCAAGAGCTGCAGAGCCAGTTAAGAGAGGCAGACAGGGAGGGAAGCAGGCTACAGGAACGATTAAAAACAGAAGAAACACATTACTACAATCTGGAGCACTCATATGAGAGAGTTTGTGAGGAACTGCAGGTGGCATTAGGAAAGGTTCAACAACTGGAATCTGAAATGCAGGACATACGAGAAGGCTACGAAGGACTGCTGGATAGAAAGGAACAAGAATTGAGTGAGGTTTTGTTAAAGATGGAAGTGTTGGGTAACAGTTTGGAGGAGACAGAGACAAAACTCAGTGAACTGATGAAAGTTTGCACCTGTTCTTCTCAACTAAAGGACATGTCTTTAGAGCCGGTTGAACACATTGATAAACAACAACAAACACCCGAGTATTTCACCATAAACACAGAGGACAGTTCTCAGCTGGCTTCCATCTTTAAAGTTATCCAGGTAAACAGCAGTGATCCTCATGAACATGCAAGAACTCGCTCTCGCTCAGTGGATGTATCATACCAACACATCACCAATCTAGGAGATGATCCAGAAAAGTTTGTTTCTGTGATCCAATTACTTGAAACAAAGTTGTTTGTAACAGAAGAGAAACTCAGGGACTTAACACACAGACTTGAGGAACACCAAAGTCATATGAGCTGCCAGGATCCCCACCTCTTCTCCCAGCTGACCCAAAGCAGAGCGACTGCCCAGCACCTCAGTCTGCTGCTACACAGTCAGGCCAAGCAGAGCCAACGCTTTGCCCAGGAGACAGAAAACCGCTGTAGGATACTGGTCGGCAGATTTCAGGTTGCTCTAAATATTATTCAGGCCTGCAGAGAAAGGCTTCAAGCCTCTACGGTCAACATCCCAGACATCGAGAGGCAACTGGCTAGTGCCATTGGTTGCCTTCAGCAAGGAGAGAAAGATGCAGAGAGAGTTCAGCATGACTCACGTAAGGCTTTTAAAGAAGATGGTAAGCTCCTTGGAGATGAGAAATTAGCTGGAGCTGAGAGTGACATCATTTCTAAATTCACCAATACTCAACCCTCACATGATATCTTAAGCATTGGGAAGTATTTGATCAGGGAACTTTATGTTGTGGAAAAAATGGTGTCTGTCCTTCAGAACCAAAATGGTATCAGTGAGCTATCAACAGCTAAAAGAAAAGACAAAGAAGATGTGTCCCACAGTTACAAAAACTTGATTTCACAAAGAATCGATTTAAAAGCAGAAGAAATGATGATGTCAGAGAGAACTGCATGTGACAACGATGAACTTTTAGAGAATGCTATTGTAAGATTCTGTGCTGAAACTGAGCTGGTCTATGCTGCTTTACAACTTCAGCAACAGTATGAGAGCATGACTTCAGTAAATGTCCATGAGGTGGATCATCAAAGGGAAGGACTTGTAGATATCAATCGTGCAAAGTGGACTTCTTATGAAGAGAATGTTAACATGGATGGTAGAAATTCAGGTCAAACAGTAAAACTGGTTAAAAAAGAGCAATGTGACGACAAACTGAGAGATCCAGAGAATGAACAGGGCTTATGGGAGAAACTTGTATCTCGGCTGGAAAGAAGGGCCAAATTCTTGTACCATGTGTGTCAGGAGCTTGCTGTAGGCAATATGGACCATACTGGAGACAACGCTTCTACTGCTGATTTACATTTTTTACAGGAGCAAGTGAAGTTAATTTATCTGTCAGACAGGCTTTACTTGGATTTAGAGCAAGAGATTCAGCGAACTGAGG
>SSNP01000271.1:142727-184904 GCA_006937955.1 Pachypanchax playfairii
CCACTATACTCTCAGTGTGACCCCACTATACTCACAGTATGACCCTACTGTACTCTCAGTATGTCCCCACTATACTCTCAGTGTGACCCCACTATACTCAGATTATGACCCCACTGTACTCTTAGTATGTCCCCACTATACTCTCAGTGTGACCCCACTATACTCACAGTATGACCCCACTACACTCTCAGTGTGACCCTACTATACTCTCACTGTGACCCCACTATACTCACAGTATGTCCTCACTATACTCACAGTATGACCCCACTATACTCACAGTATGACCCTACTGTACTCTCAGTATGTCCCCACTATACTCTCAGTGTGACCCCACTATACTCAGATTATGACCCCACTGTACTCTTAGTATGTCCCCACTATACTATCAGTGTGACCCCACTACACTCTCAGTGTGACCCCACTATACTCACAGTATGACCCCACTACACTCTCAGTGTGAACACACTGTACTCTCAGTATTGACACACTGTAGTGTCAATGTGACACCACAAACTTGAAATAGGTCCTTCAGTTTAAAGGTAATAATTGTGCTGCAATAATGTTAAAGTTTGCCAAATAGATTTGGCCATTTCTGGGATCATTTCTATGCTTGATTTGTTAGTGTCAAGTTTCCACCAGGATCCAACCATGTGTGTGCATAATCACCTCTAAACCTAGCATGGAATGACTTTCTAAGCTAGGCGATAATATCAGATCATGTTACCATATGATGGGGTTGAAGTGTTGGCATGAGGCTATTTGCATGTCAAATACTCCACAAACAAGCCAGGGCAGTGCACGAGGGCCTCATGCCATAGATGCTGGGCCACCATGATAGTAAACCCCCACAATCTTGCTACAAAAATATGAATGCATGTTCCAAACCCCTGTGGACCAAGCACATGCTGTCCTCAACCCTAAAGACCAACCAAGACCCAGACTTAGAACTTCCAAAACTTAAAGACCTTCAGACTGATTTTTGATGCTGTGGTGAATGTAAATGTAGCCTTACACTCAAAAAGCACATGTTCTAATGAAAAACACTAACCCTACATTTAAAGTTCATAGGTCACATGGTTGAGAGCAGTGGTCCATAATTTGAATTCAGCCAAGTTCACCTGAAGAAAATGTTGTTAAGTAAAGATCCAGAAACATATTACCATAAAGGTTCAAACAGAAGTGCCCTTGAAAAAAGGTACCAGAGGTTCCCGGAGGAAGAAAATATGTGCAGGTTTTAGTTTTTCTTAATTGTACAACCAGTATTTTTCAATTCAACCCCAAAACAAAGATACAACAGTAATAACTCTGATCATGGACCTATAGATCTATCAGTTTAACAATTTATCTGTTAGAATTCCTGAGACACTTTGAAATACACACTTTACACAAATTTCAGCATAACACACATTTTATAAAGTCATAGGTGAAATGAATTGTAAACACATCTCAGTGTGTGTGTTATTATTTATTTATTTTAAACAGATGCTTCTGAGAGCAAAGGATGCCGAGATGCAGTCGCTCCGACTGGAAGCCTGTTCTCTCAGAGACGAGCTGGAACTTGCTCAGATGGTACAGAAACATTTCAGTTAATACCTTTAAAATGAGTTCACAGTTGGATTTTTTTTTTTAAAAGATCTGTGTGAGTTCAAAGAGTTTAAACACTGTAAAATGTTCTATTTACTCATGTTTATTAAAGGACAAAGTTTATGTAGAGAAGAAGCTGAAGGAACTCCAACGAACCACCAGCCCCAGTGAAAAGAAGTTCTCCACCTGGTCTCCAAACAGACATGCTGCAGGATGCAGTCCAGGTCAGAGACTTGTTGTAAATGTTATAAAGCTCCCGTTCCTGCTGCTTGTTGAAATGTACCTGTAAATGATCAAGCTTTTGTTTTTGTTCCTCTGTTTTTCCTGTTTTTGTGATTTATCAGGTGAATCTGTGACAGCTACAAACAATCCAAAGAAATCAGAGAAATCCTCTTTTTTGCGTCAGATAAGAGGACTCAGGTCAAAGGTAAACATTTGTTGACTTATAAACAGAAATGATTATAAGAATTTACATTTTTACACATTTTAATCATTTGTATGAATAATTTAAATATACTCCCACATTTTTCACACTTGGCAAATGCTGAACAAAGAAATTAATTTCAAATGACCATTTAAAATTACTTGAGTTTTTTATGGCTTCATAAACCTTTTAAAAATTATTATTTTGTTTGTTTGTTTTTTTACATTTCTTTCAGAGTTTAAAGGATGGCCTTTCTATCCAAGAAAAAATGAAGCTGTTTGAGTCGTTCTGATGTGTTTGTACATGAACAGTAAATCCTGTCCATGAACTTTTAACAGTGTAAAAATGATTTATTGGTGTTTGTCTTTTCTTAAACATGCCTGTTGAAACAAGCATCACCACTAGAGGAAGCTACAAACACAAACTTTAACTGTAAAAACTTTACCAGGTATGATTTGGTTTGTTACTCATGCTTCTGTTTCATTAAAATGATTTATCTGTTGTATGAGTTATTGATTAGAAATAATGTAACAATCTATTTTTAGTCAGTATTTCTGAAACAGAAGATCAGCTTCTGAACAAATCAGTTAAAAACAAACCCTAAAGTATCTGAATTGAAAAGAATAAAACATCCCTTTTCACCATGGCTACCGTGATGAGACTTCCAACAGAGATTATCTGTAACCTGGAACCATTATTAGAACATACAAAAAGATATTTTTAAAATGACATTGTTATACCATCAAATCAAGATTCATATAGATATCCCAGCGCATGCTTGACATGTTTTATTCTCAACATCTAACCATTAAAGAAAGCCCAATTACTGATGAAATAATTCTAATCAAAGCAGAGACAACTGGTCACATTATCACTTTAAAAATTCGTATGTTTTTATCTGCTTCCTTCTTCATTAGTGTGAATGCTGGAAAGCAGATCTTCCTCTATCTTCCGTTTCAGCATCTAACTCATTCCGCAGTTTTCATCCTATTTCAGTGATTTATATATTAAAATGTGTGGCTTGTTCAGGTGAAGGGTGCTTTGACTTTTGGTATTGATATCTTTTCAAGGTTTTTTTTTTTTACTTTTTTTGCATCTTTTTTTCCCTCATTGACTACCATTCACATTTTTTAACTCTTTCAAATTTATTAAACTCTTTCAGCTTTTAAAGGTGGTATATGGAACATTTTCATTAAAAGCTATATTTATAATAAAATAAAACCTCCACGGGGTGTTTAGAGGGTTGTAGAATGAAAATACAGTATTTCCTTTAAAAATTATATTTAAAGTAAAATATTATAAAATATTAACTTTGGCGGGCAGGACGTTGGTATTTTGTTTACATCTACCAGCCAATAGCTGGCAGAGCAGCGGCACCATTTTGGTTTGTCTAATACTGTAAATACTCCAGGACAGTGAGGCTGGTACTGTGGAGTCTGCAGGTCAAGCAGCTGGAAGCACCGGGGACATGTGGTGATTATATACATTATTTACTTGCCATAGAGCAGGGGTCGGCAACCCGCGGCTCTAGAGCCGCATGCGGCTCTTTAGCGCTGGCCTAGTGGCTCCCTGGAGCTTTTTCAAAAATGTTTGAAAATGGAAAAAGATGGGGGAGGGAAATATATTTTTTGTTTTAATATGGTTTCTGTTGGAGGACAAACATGACAAACATTCTTAATGTTTTCCAATGCTGTAAAAATGTGTAGAATAAATTTTAAATTTCAACATTTCTGTCAACAAAGATTTGCGTCATAACCTGCAACACGTTTCTATCAGCAGGGCGGGATGCCAGGCAGGTGGCTGTAGTAAACACACCGGCATTGAGGTCACAGGACAGACAGTAAGACCTGTCATGACGTGATACATCAAGTCAATCGGTTTGGCCAATAGAAGTGTACTATGATATGTACATGAAACTTGGGGTTACCATGGCAACACAGCTTGCTAAAAACAGCATTCAAGGTCTCCCACTGTTATGACTCTGGGGTTGGGTTGTGCTGGTTTTTCAGTTTTTTCATCTGTGGGTTGGTTTTGTTTTCAGTTCAGTGTTTTCTGGGATTGTTGTGTTTGATCTCTGTTCTGTGTTCAGGTCACTGGTTATGTTTGTTACTTGCTTCCTGTTTTCATCTGTGGTTTCGTTCTTTGTCTCAGGGTTTAGTTATGTGGTTATTTTGGGGGTTAGTGTCTCCTACGTTCTGTTTTGTCCCCCTGGTCATGTGTCTTCATGTTATGCTTTTATTTTGACATCTGTTGTACTTCCTGTTTCTTCCCCCCGTGTGTCTGGTGTCTTGATTGTGCTCCTCTGTTCCTGTTTCCTCATTTCCTACTTACTTTCTGTGTCGTCAGTCTACCTCATTATGTTCCTCCTCAGTTCAGGGTTTTTTCCGTCCAGGTGTTTTGAGTTCAGTTAATTAGTTCAGTTTGTATTTAAGGGGGTTTTATCAGTTCTTCTTTGTTCGGGGATTGTGTTCGTTTTGTTTGCCAAGCTTCCAACGTTTCGCCTGTGGATTATGTACTGTGCGTCACTCATGTTTGGATTATTCTTCTCTGCTCGTCCTCCTCTTCGTCCCAGCAAACTGTACGTCGTTACGTCGTGCCAGAAATGATGATGGGTTGTTTGGCTGACCAATCACAGACGTGCGTCATCCGACGCGGCCGTCGGAAAGTTAGAAAATAGAGCGCGAGTCCAACCGACCATCCGAGGCAGTTGGAGAGCCCATACGACGTCGTATCATGGCGGTGCGTGTCTCCGACACGTCAGAGTCTCTCGCTGCAACGCCAGCGTTTTTCCTTTGTTCCCATTAAAGTTTATTTATTTCACTACCTCTGTCGTCCGTTGTGCTGTGTTATTGTGTTCCAAGTTCCATCTACCACCTTTAAACATAGAATAAAATAATAAGAAAAATACACAAAACGGGGTCGGAAAACTGCGTAAGCAACTTTCCACGCAAACTTTGAGATTTATAAAAAAAAAAATGTAGCGGAAAAACATGCGCAACTTTAAGTTGACTAAGAACCTGCTTAAACACATTTAGACATGGAGAGAACCTGCAGTGCTGCTGCTGAGAAGGATAAGAATATTAAGTCCAGCAGCATTATCGATTGTACCGCTTCATGTTCAACACCCCCCCCCCCCCCACACACACACCCCCAAGTGTGTTTTGGTATCCTTATGGGGACCGTCCATTGACTTCCATTGATTTTAGTAACTAGATTTATACCTAACCCAAACCCTTTTACTAACCTTAACCATTACTGATCTATAACTAACCCTAAGACTAACTAAAACTCTATTCACACCATACCTATAAACCTAACCCCTAACCCTAAAAAGGGGAGTCCCCCTCATGGGGACCAGGCTTCGGTCCCCACAAGAACCCTCGGACCCCAGAAAGATAGTAAAAGTCAGGAAACGGGTCCCCAGGAGGTCAGAAATACAAACCCACACACACACTCACCCACACACACACACACACACACACACACACAGCAGAATATATACACAAGACACTTTGCATTGACCATTTATGGCAGAAAGTGGGCGTGTTGAGGGCGGGATGTGATCCAGAAACACCTGAGCACATTTCTAGGTAAAGTGTGATTTATAAAGAGGAGATTACGTGCAGCTGTGCGTACGCCATGTTTTATAGGTCCTAAACTTACTTGGTGTAAGTAGATTTCTTTTGCTGAGCTTAAGTACGATTTTAGTAAAGATTCTACACAAAGTTTTATAAACGAGACACTGTGAAGTCTGATTAGGGACACATTGTATACAAGTGAGTCAGAACTTGAAGGTTTCACGTCAGCATGAAATCACGTTTCATCTGCAGCTCGTCTTGTATTACATGCTGGATATTTGACCCTGCAAGTTGCTGCGAGCTCACAAAGAAAATATGTCCCAAATATTTTGCCATTGCATCTGACAGGAGACATTTACAACATGTTCCTCTCATTAGAAAAATAAATAATATATTAATTAATTATGAGGACAGATATTAAGAAAAGCTTCATTCTTGTGGAGTTATTTTTAGATTTGAACTGTACAAACAGGCTCGTGTTTGATAGAGATCAGATTTCTGTAGATGTCATAAATCACTTGTCTCTGTTCAGAGGACGTGTTTTTAAAATGTCTTCCATCGAGTCACATAGCTGCAGAGGAACATCGCACCTCGTTAAAAGCCCACACTCATCTTCCTTTCCAGCGACTCCTCTGGGTGGAACTGAAGTCATGTGAGACGATGCTCTCAGGGAGATTCCTGATTAAATCCTGCAGAGTTGCACCTGTGAGCCACGATGAGCCGGTTCTGGTTCTGGACTGATGAAATTAGATAAACACTGTTTCAGCAAAATAAAGTTTTTACACACAAAACAAAACCAACTTTTATTTCCTGTTGATGACACTTTGGCTGTTGTTTTCTCACCTGGATGATGACAGCTAAACGCAGTGAGTGGAAGTGTTTTCCTCACTTTGAAACTTGGTTTTAAAAGTTTCAATAAACAGTTGCAGCACTTTCTGTTTCCAACACAAATAAATGTCAAATCTGTCTGAAATCTTGTCAGAGCTCAAACAAAAACAATCCTGAAATTAGCTTTCAGCCAGTGTTTTAGAATATCAGCTCAGATTTTATGACTTCTTTGTTTCCCCAGCAGATCAAATAACAATAATGAATTCTAATTAAAACCAACTGTCAGGATCTCAGCAGCCGGTGTGGTGTTTGTTTTCCACTAATTGTCATTGCAGGGCGTGGCAGCGGCTGATGAGCGACTGCAGGTGTGGCTCGTTACCCAGCTCAGGAGAGCGGGGTATTTAACCTGAGGGAGAACCAGAGACCGGCGCCAGTTTGTTCCACAACCTTTATGTGGTAACGTTTGGCCTGTGATCAGAGTCTGACAGCATTCTAAGTGTTAGTGTTCTAACCTTCCTTCTCCTTCTCCTTCTCCTTCTCCTTCTCCTTCTCCTTCTCCTTCTCCTTCTCCTTCTCCTTCTCCTTCTCCTCTTCTAGTCCCGTTGTTTGGAGCGTTCTTCCAAACCTGAGTACCTCTGCGCTGGCCGTCCGCCGCGCCTCCAGGAGGACTCTTTTGTCACGGGTTTCTCAGGTCGTGCGTTCCACGACCGTCTCTCCTGCCCTGGGTAAAAACTTGGAGTTCAAACAAACCCTTAAAACATGACACCAACATTCAGGCTTGAAGAGCTGGTATCGTGTTGTTCAGACATTTATTGCATTTCTGTCTCTCTCTGCTAATTTAAAAATTAGCCGTTAGCATTTCATCCTTCTAAACGGTGAAGTTTGATTTTAAAACTTTTTGTTTACTTCCCACTTGATGTTTGTTTTTATTCCAGCTGTATGAGCTCTTCTCATTCGATCCCAGTCAGCGGAACATTTCATAAGTTTTAATACACTTTAGTTAGCTGCAGCATTTATTTATACATTTATCTTGAAGGCCGAAGTCAGAAGATGATTTTTGAACTAATCTTAGTTTTTTTTTTTTTTTTTTTATTGTGTGGATGTATACAAACTAGACAACCTATCCAGGTGTAGCCCCGCCTCTCACCCAATGACAGCTGGAGACACCGGCTCCATGTGACCAGGAACAAGCGGGTCCTGATGCTAACTGACTCACAGACACCTGAGTTCAGCCTGGAGACTGAAACTGAACCAAAATGAGCTTGTTGCAGTATCATTTTAGTCCCGCCCCCTTCATATAAATAAAACCTTTTCCTGAACCAAAATAAAAACCAGACGTTACCTTCAAATGATTTATATAGTTCTCACTGAGTTCAAATATTCCCTTTTAAACTTTTTAGTTATATTTAATTATTTGACGCACTAACACTGTTGTGTGGGAGAGTGGGTGGGACTTTCAGCTCCAAGTATCAAGTGTGCAGACTCTGGCTCCAGATAATCCAACATGGCAGCTCCCGTAAACAAGATTTTGGGGCTTCAGTTTTGCAGAATGGAAGAAGTTGGAGATGCAACATACTATAAATATTGTTCTGATGGTTTAGGGTTAGTGAGTCACGTCACACCCATCGTTGTCTTCATGCATTATTTGATCATGACTTGAGCTTAATGGATCGGATCAGACAGCATGTACGTCCAACATCTTTTCCTTTACTCGGAACCAGCAGGTCACTTTGTAATAAACATTTTGGATTATATCATTTTTTACTTATGGTGTTAGTAGCTACTTTTGCAAATGTTGCATATGTCTCACTTTCTTCTTTTTCTCTCCTCCTTATTTCAACACCTTGATTTTGTTCTTGTTACATGATTCTTACAAGATGTTTATAATTTAATTAATTTCTTTCCAGTGGAATTTTTTGCATTTTCTGCTCTGCTTTGATAAAAACATCTTTTCTGAAATTACTACATTACAAAGAAAAACAAACTCTAAAATTGCTTCAGTTTGCTTTTATGTTTCAACATGTAAGAAAAGTGTTTGTGCACACCTGCAGAGTTTCTTCTGAGTCGAGCTGCCCTATAAACCAGGTCCTCATGACTGATCCGATGTAAAACACCAGCACACAGATGCACCTGCCCAGTCTGTAAAAATAAGTGGCCTATTTAGTCAAGCAAAGATCAATTACTGCATCCGGTGCAGAGGCTGCTGCAGATCTGAGAACTGCAGCCTGCCTTTTAAAATCCCACGTTTCAGCTGTGTTCACGCTGCAGCTGACGGGATCTCTGCACTGACACGTCACATATCAGTAAAACACTGAATCAAGTGTTTTTAGCTCCTGGCTGTTATGAAACCATGTCCAGAGGCGTGTGTCTTACATACAACTTAACATTATCAGCGTTTCCATGGCAATAGATAAATCCTACATTGTTCAATTGAGAGAAATATAAATGTGACCCTTGACTGGCAGCACCAGCCTCTGCTTCCTGGACCGAGGGGCCAGTTGGTGTTTGGAGAAGCAGCAGAACAAACATCCCTCTAAATGTGAGATTTGTTCTCTGATTTGGAAACAATGTTTGAAATAAAACCAGATTAGATGAAACATTATGAGTCAAGAGATTTTTATTCAATGTTCATCAAATGACAGAGAGTAAATGAACTGAATGATTTCCAGGTTATTCACTTTATAATAGTTCCTTCCATCCTTCCTGTTTCCATCTTTTCATCCAACTTTCCTTTCCTTTATGTTTCCTCCATCATCAGTTTTTAAATCTCTGTCTTTTGTCCTTTCGTCCCTCTCATCTTCCTCGCTGCACATGGTGGTGAAACATCACTTCACATGTTTTGCTCTCTAGTTTTTTATGAAGTTGAAAAGTCCCAGTAGATTTTCATCTTGATTTCTATTGTTTTGAACAAAAATCTCTCAGCTGCCCCCCCCCACCCATGTGTCCATCTTATTCTAAATGTGTTAATTTAAGATGTAAAAGTTGAAAAACTCCCATCCTGTACAAAGTCATATTAATATGAAGAAATTCAGGACATCATGTCGTGTAAACCCGAGCTGTTCAGGTCAACGGGGGGAGGAGCTAAAGCCGGCCCACTTTGTCCTGTTGCAGCGATGGGGACCTTTAAATAACTAGTTGGCTCTGAAGCAACAACCATACGTATCATCCCCATGTGCTCTGCCATCTCCTGACTGGACCCATAACCTAGTTCCAGTCCTGACATCCCAGTTCCATTAAACAGTGTTAGAAACAAGCCGTGCACGTAGAATCACTTTGTTTTAGAAACATTATGTTCAGAATCTGCTGGTTCTTTGAACTCGTGTTGTTACGTGGAGTCTCTCCTCCCTCTGCAGGACTGAAACTCAAGCAGATCAAATATTATTTACTATCATATTTATAGAAGTGATACTGACACCATCATGGCTTGGTTTACTTTAGGCTCCATGATGACCTGCAGTGAATCTGGGTTAGACCACTACTGGAACTCCTAGTCCTGGTTTTCCCTGAGGATCAACCTTCCTTGGTGCTACTGCTCCACCAATCAGAACACAGTGTTCAGACTTTGTTTTATAGAAATAACTGCAGATCATTTTGTCTCTGCATTTACCCAAATATATAAAGGTAAAGGTTTAGTATGGGATCATTTAGCTTCTACTCAACGTGTTTCACTTCCTGGTTACAAGCGAAACCCAAACAGTCAATCAGGAAGCACTTTACTTTAAATAAAGATCAACATTAAAGAACAAATGATACATCAACTGGTGTATTTTATCCACTGGATAGAAATATTCTTTATATGTGCTGCTTTCATGAAAAGAAGTTGTCAGGTCTGGGGGTTTTGGTTGTTTTATTATGTTTTGTACTTCGGGGGGTTTTCAGTAGTTGTTTTTCCTTTTGTTTTCATTCAGTGTCTTAAGTCATGTTATGCTTTTATTTTCCTTAGTCATCTAGTTTCCTGTTTTGCTTTTATTTTGGTTATGTCTGTACTTCCTGTTCTCCTCATGTGTCATTCAGTATCTTGTCAGTTCAGTCTAGTGTTTTTCCGTTCTGGTGTTTCTTGTTTCTGTGATTACTTCCTGTGTTTGTTTCTCTCCTTGTCAGCAGATGTTTGGTGTTTGTATTTAAGTCTCGTGTGTTTGTTAGTCAGTGTCTGTTTGTTCTCAGTCTATATCCTCGTCTCAGTCCTTAGTCCTTCGTCTCAGCCTTGTCTTTGGTCTCAGTCGTAGTCCTAGTTCTTAATCTTAGCCGTAGCCTTTGTTCCTAGCCTCAGCCTCTGTCTTGTTCTCAGTTCTCTCCATCTGGATTATATTTTTCCCCCATGAATTACTTTTGTTGTTTGTTTATCTCTGGACTTTTCATCCCTCACGTAAGTTTGTTTTGCTGCTCCGTCAACATTTTGTGTTCATATTAAACTTTTAGTTGCACTTTAGTTTTGGTTGTCCTCACTGCATTCTGGGTCCAACATTAAAACCTGACAGAAGTTTACAAACAGTAAAACATTTAAAAAGTTTGGAGAGAAAATAAATCCTCATGTTTTTATCACATCAAGCCAAAATAAAGCAGGTGGTCCTTTCAACCAGCTGATCATCAACCAGCTGATCATCAACCAGCGTCTCCAAATGCTCCAAAGTATCTTCAGTGACGTGGGAGGGGAGAAGGGGGGGGGGATCTGCAGCAGAACAGGATCAGATGGCAGATGTACTCAGAAGGTGAGAGACACGCGGAGGAGGAGAGACTTGTTCCAGAGTCAGCTGAAGAATTCAGTTCTTGATTAAACTGGACCAACAAGCCCTGAAACCATCTAATTCTGGATAGTTTGAGGGTTAAAAGGATTTCTCCAGCTCTGAGCTGAAGTATTTATTTGTCTTTTGGTCATTTTGGATGTTTCTGAGCCTCAGCAGGTTGAAAATCTCTCCTGATTCAGAGATCGAATCATTTCAGTCAGACAGGAAGATGAAGGAGGTCTCAGGTGGTTTATTTTCTTGCCTCATGAGGACAGAGTGGTTCTACCCTTAACAGCAGAGAAGAACTAAATCAATCTTCAAGAACAAAAAAAGGAAAAAATGCAATTGTTTGGCTAAAAAACTGGGACATTTGGGAAAAAAGGAAAGTTGTGAATCTCTATTTCACTGGAACACGAGCACAAAAGGTAAGTCTCATTTTAAATAAATATACTCGTATTATCACAAGCTGCTTTATGAAATAACATTATTATTGTTTAAATCTAATACATGAAACAGCTCAGCAGGCAGAGTGGGACTAAATGCTTCCTAGCAACTAGAACATTATGTAAACCAAACACATGCAGTGACTCGCTCATTCGCAAAAAAGAACAAAACAATTCAATCTTAAAATTTATTTATTTAGTGATCTTTGTCTGAACTCCAGAAATAAAAACAGATTTTTTCTTGAATCTGCAGAATAAATAACAGATTTAAGTCTAATTTTAATTTCAGGCAGCTGTTAAAATAGTTTACTGAATGTTAAAGAAA
Source organism: Pachypanchax playfairii (assembly GCA_006937955.1). Taxonomy (NCBI): domain Eukaryota; kingdom Metazoa; phylum Chordata; class Actinopteri; order Cyprinodontiformes; family Aplocheilidae; genus Pachypanchax; species Pachypanchax playfairii. The sequence goes on from SSNP01000271.1 coordinate 154,634, forward strand.
TGGGAGAATAAACTGGAAGCACCCTGTTTTAAAGTTTTATTTAAACAAATAATAAGTTGACAACTAAGAATTCTGATCTGATCATTTTACTGAACACTCAACACATTTCTTAGATAATCACCTTCCTTAAATGTTAAAATGTCTCCGAACTGTGTTGGTCCGCGTGTCCAGCTCTGCAGAGACGTTATTACTGGAGGAACATGTTCCCGGCTGCAACTTCCTTTTTCTTTAAGAAAATAACTGTTAAATTTTGTCTTTGTCCCAAAGAATTAGATGCAACATGATTCTGTTTTAATTTTAATTTCTTTCATTGTTTTTGAAAAAGAAGGAAAATTCAAAGTTAATATTTTTTCCTGGTTTTGATAAATAGATTATGAAGCTGCTTGTTTGACATTGTAGAACCCAGAAGAACCCAAATTATTGTAGCAAATTTTAAGGCTTTGAAAATGTTCTGATCCAGTTTTAACTAATAAAACCCCAAAAGACCTTTATGTCAAATATAAAAAAACAAATATGGTGGGGGGATAATTATTTGACCCCCATTATTTATTGATTTTGTAAGTTTGTTTAATGACAAAGAAATAAAAGTCTGAGAACAGTATTATTTTAATGGTTGATTTATTTTAACAGTGACAGATTCACATCAAAAGGAAAAAAATAACTTTCAATAAAAGATAGAAACTGATTTCAATTTCATTGCATGAAATAAAATGTCATTACTTTAACAAAAGTGTAATCCATGTGGTTTATTTGTTTTATATTCTGTATAAAGTTATAAAGTTGCTGATGTATAAATAAGAAACATAAAACAAGAAGTTTTATTTCAGTTAAATATCAAAATATGGATTGTTCAGCATCACTGGTGGGAATTTTCTAAGATTTTAATTTCACTTATTTTAGATTTTTATCAGTCAAATTCATGAAAAAAAAAACCAAAATAAACTAAAACTTTGAGGAAATTTTAAAATGACATTAAACCTGTGGTGGGATTGGAAGAGCGGGGGTTCGATGCCGGCAGAGGCTACGTGTCGAAGGTACTGAACTCCACACCTGCCAAATAACCAATTTTCAAAAGGATCAATAAAGTATCAATTATTATTATTATGTACAAAAGTTTGATTATTTTGTCACAAACTGACGGGAATGGGTTTCACATCTCCACAAGATAATTTAGATGTTCTGTGACGCGTCTTTAGTGAGGATCAGACATCACAACCCTCCAGTGGCTCTAATATTGGTGCCAGCTGGAGGAAAAACAGGATATGGCAGGACATTAGATTAGCTGGTTATTTCTGTACCTTGTTGATGTGTAAAGTGTGATGAAAGTTCTCTCATGTGTTACAGATGAATTTAAATGTCTCATACAGACTCAGAAAGTTAATAATGTCCACACCGACATTTTCTGTTTTTCTGGAGAATTCATGAATAAATAAGTTTAAAGAAGTTTGAACATGTGAATCGTGGCACATTCAGACAGAAAGAGGAAACAAAAACAAACAAAACAACAACAAAACACAAAATTAGGCCAAAAGCTCCAGTAGGTCAAATAGATGAAGTGATTTGATGATAAATGTAATCTGGATGTCAGTGTGTTAATGATCATCCACACAGCTGATGAAAGTAACATCCCTTTGTCTGTATTTTGCAGGATTTGATGGTTGACTCTGGGTTTGTGTTGGACTGAGCTGCACCTCCGTCAGCTGTTTTACTGAGGCATGAGTGTGGGAAGAGCTCTGCACCACAGCTTCCTGTCCTCTGAAGAAGAAGGACTCAGATTGAGTACCATGCCTGCCGTGGGCAGCTTTGGCAAAGGAAAGATCCACACAAGGCGCAAATGCCACAGCCGGTTCGTCAGCAAGACGGGGCAATGCAACGTTCACTTCTCAAACATGGATGAGAAATCTCAAAGGTATATATCGGACATTTTTACCACCTGTGTGGACATCCGCTGGCGGTACATGTTCCTGCTGTTCAGCCTGGCTTTTGTTGTTTCCTGGCTAACGTTTGGTTTGGCGTTCTGGATCATTGGCCTCCTGCACGGTGACATGGACCGGCGTGGAAGGGACGACGGTTTTATTCCTTGTGTCACGCAGGTCAACACCTTTGTGACAGCCTTCCTGTTCTCTGTTGAGACTCAGACAACCATCGGGTACGGAGCTCGCTGTGTGACTGAAGAGTGCCCAGCAGCGGTTTTCATGGTAGTCTTTCAGTCTATCATGGGCTGTATCATCGACGCCTTTATGATCGGCGCCATCATGGCCAAGATGGCAAGACCTAAAAAGCGTGCGGAGACATTGCTGTTTAGCCATAATTCAGTAATCTCTATGCGGGATGGGAAGCTGTGCCTCATGTTCAGGGTTGCTAATTTGAGGAAGAGCCAGATTGTGGAGGCTCATGTGAGGGCCCAGATGGTGAAGCCCCATTACACTGAAGAAGGCGAGTACATTCCTTTGGATCAGATTGACATGAATGTTGGATATGACAAAGGCACAGATCGTCTGTTTTTGGTGGCACCGCTCACTATTATACATGAGATTGATGAAGAAAGTCCATTGTTTGGCATCGGTAAACAAGATCTTGAAATGTCCGACTTTGAGATAGTGATCATACTTGAAGGGCTGGTGGAGGCTACAGCCATGACAACACAAGCACGCACCTCCTACCTGCCCTCCGAAATCCTGTGGGGCCACCGCTTTGAGCCTGTCATCTTTGAGGAGAGGAACCAGTACCGGATAGATTACGCCTACTTTCACAAAACATTTGAAGTACCATCCACCCCCAGGTGCAGCGCCAAGGACATGGAGGAAAGGAAGTTCCCAACGTCTGGTGCCAACTCCTTCTGCTACGAGAATGAACTGGCCTTCATCAGCAGGGATGAGGCTGTCTCTTATNTTATTTTAACAGTGACAGATTCACATCAAAAGGAAAAAAATAACTTTCAATAAAAGATAGAAACTGATTTCAATTTCATTGCATGAAATAAAATGTCATTATTTTAACAAAAGTGTAATCCATGTGGTTTATTTGTTTTATATTCTGTATAAAGTTATAAAGTTGCTGATGTATAAATAAGAAACATAAAACAAGAAGTTTTATTTCAGTTAAATATCAAAATATGGATTGTTCAGCATCACTGGTGGGAATTTTCTAAGATTTTAATTTCACTTATTTTAGATTTTTATCAGTCAAATTCATGAAAAAAAAACCCCAAAATAAACTAAAACTTTGAGGAAATTTTAAAATGACATTAAACCTGTGGTGGGATTGGAAGAGCGGGGGTTCGATGCCGGCAGAGGCTACGTGTCGAAGGTACTGAACTCCACACCTGCCAAATAACCCCCCCACCACCACCACCACCACCCCCGGGCGTCGTACATGGCTGCCCTCTGCTCCTCAAGAATGAAAATGGGTCAAATGCAGAACCAATTTTCAAAAGGATCAATAAAGTATCAATTATTATTATTATGTACAAAAGTTTGATTATTTTGTCACAAACTGACGGGAATGGGTTTCACATCTCCACAAGATAATTTAGATGTTCTGTGACGCGTCTTTAGTGAGGATCAGACATCACAACCCTCCAGTGGCTCTAATATTGGTGCCAGCTGGAGGAAAAACAGGATATGGCAGGACATTAGATTAGCTGGTTATTTCTGTACCTTGTTGGTGTGTAAAGTGTGATGAAAGTTCTCTCATGTGTTACAGATGAATTTAAATGTCTCATACAGACTCAGAAAGTTAATAATGTCCACACCGACATTTTCTGTTTTTCTGGAGAATTCATGAATAAATAAGTTTAAAGAAGTTTGAACATGTGAATCGTGGCACATTCAGACAGAAAGAGGAAACAAAAACAAACAAAACAACAACAAAACACAAAATTAGGCCAAAAGCTCCAGTAGGTCAAATAGATGAAGTGATTTGATGATAAATGTAATCTGGATGTCAGTGTGTTAATGATCATCCACACAGCTGATGAAAGTAACATCCCTTTGTCTGTATTTTGCAGGATTTGATGGTTGACTCTGGGTTTGTGTTGGACTGAGCTGCACCTCCGTCAGCTGTTTTACTGAGGCATGAGTGTGGGAAGAGCTCTGCACCACAGCTTCCTGTCCTCTGAAGAAGAAGGACTCAGATTGAGTACCATGCCTGCCGTGGGCAGCTTTGGCAAAGGAAAGATCCACACAAGGCGCAAATGCCACAGCCGGTTCGTCAGCAAGACGGGGCAATGCAACGTTCACTTCTCAAACATGGATGAGAAATCTCAAAGGTATATATCGGACATTTTTACCACCTGTGTGGACATCCGCTGGCGGTACATGTTCCTGCTGTTCAGCCTGGCTTTTGTTGTTTCCTGGCTAACGTTTGGTTTGGCGTTCTGGATCATTGGCCTCCTGCACGGTGACATGGACCGGCGTGGAAGGGACGACGGTTTTATTCCTTGTGTCACGCAGGTCAACACCTTTGTGACAGCCTTCCTGTTCTCTGTTGAGACTCAGACAACCATCGGGTACGGAGCTCGCTGTGTGACTGAAGAGTGCCCAGCAGCGGTTTTCATGGTAGTCTTTCAGTCTATCATGGGCTGTATCATCGACGCCTTTATGATCGGCGCCATCATGGCCAAGATGGCAAGACCTAAAAAGCGTGCGGAGACATTGCTGTTTAGCCATAATTCAGTAATCTCTATGCGGGATGGGAAGCTGTGCCTCATGTTCAGGGTTGCTAATTTGAGGAAGAGCCAGATTGTGGAGGCTCATGTGAGGGCCCAGATGGTGAAGCCCCATTACACTGAAGAAGGCGAGTACATTCCTTTGGATCAGATTGACATGAATGTTGGATATGACAAAGGCACAGATCGTCTGTTTTTGGTGGCACCGCTCACTATTATACATGAGATTGATGAAGAAAGTCCATTGTTTGGCATCGGTAAACAAGATCTTGAAATGTCCGACTTTGAGATAGTGATCATACTTGAAGGGCTGGTGGAGGCTACAGCCATGACAACACAAGCACGCACCTCCTACCTGCCCTCCGAAATCCTGTGGGGCCACCGCTTTGAGCCTGTCATCTTTGAGGAGAGGAACCAGTACCGGATAGATTACGCCTACTTTCACAAAACATTTGAAGTACCATCCACCCCCAGGTGCAGCGCCAAGGACATGGAGGAAAGGAAGTTCCCAACGTCTGGTGCCAACTCCTTCTGCTACGAGAATGAACTGGCCTTCATCNAGGTAGAAGGAGGGGAGGAGAAAGAACATGACAAACTGTGTTCATCTCAGCTGATGACCGCTGAAAGCAATCAGCCGTCCTCTCGAAGAGAATCAGTTATTTAACCTTTATCTGCTGACTGAGGGGTGAATGTCCTTCAGCTGATGTCAGAGCGCCACAGCAGGCATCTGCAGATGGACCCTCACAAGAAGACTTCTCCTTCCTCGACATGGTTATTGAGCTTTATTAGGTGCAAACTCTTCCATGTTAATGCAGATGATCCTAGTTCACAGAGCATGGCAAGAACATTGTTTTATATGTATATTTTGGAAAAAAAAAATTAAAAGTCTTGATCCATCTTCCTGTAGATTTACTCAAATATGAATTTCACTAGTGAGTTTGGAGTGAAATTAACATTTAGGGACATTTTTACAAACAAACTTGTAGAATATTCATCTGGGCTTCTTCTGTCAGATTTTCATCTTAAAGAAATATCAAGTCTCTGAAAATTCTGCATTTGACCACCTTCACACTAGATGACAACCTCAATAAAACATTGCTTAGAACGTGGGTGGTTTTGGAGGGTTTTGGGGGTTCTTGGGGGGGTGTAGTAAAATTGCAGTGGACTTCCTATTACACATGATAGAGCCCCGAAATATCTAAGATGGATTTGAGGATGCACTAAACGTCAGTAGCAAAATCAAGGTGTTTTATCCTAGTGGTGGCAGCATACTGAGGTCCTGGACTGAGTGTTCTGGCAGCGTATCCTTCACGGTGGGGGGGGGGCAACATTCTTCAGTGCAGCTTGGTCATCAAGAATGTGAAGCAGGAAAGGCTCCACTGACCTCAATCATAGAGTCAAGCTAGTTGTTTGTGATCTTGTACTTGTACCTTGTTTTAGAGAGTCGTGTCTGTGCAGGTTCGGGACTGTGATGCAACCTCAAACATAATCGTGATAATTTGCCTCTGATCTGTATAATAGATGTAGAAAAGCAGGAAAACCAATTGGCAGGTACTAGATTAACTGTTTCATGATTTCCTGAGGTTTTTGAAAGACTCCTGCAGGCCATGGAGAGTCTAGCAGGGTCATCATGCTGTAGGGAGGCGTGTCTCAGACCATGTCAGTGACTGAGTTTGCTCACAGGCACATAAAACTAATGAAGATATTTACAAAATGCCTGTAGGGTGAATCATTTAGGAGTTTTGAGAAAATTCTTCATCTTTGTTTTTTAAACTTTGTATGTGTGTATATGCACTACAGACACACAATAACACCCCAAATCCCACAAAAAGTTAAATTTCATAATATGGGACCTTTGAATAGACCCTTCCATTATAAACAGTTTTTCTGAGGTTTCTGTTGAATATTTTAGCTCCACAGGTGTTCTTACCTTCATAGTGGGTGAAAACAGATCAACAACTTCTCTTTCAGTTTTAATCTCTCAAACTATACAGGTGGTGATAAAACCAGAGTTCTCCTGAGTTCTAACGACCTGTATCTGTTTCATCACAACTCCTTTGTTCGTTAGTATTCATCAGCTCCTGCAGTTGAAACCACGCCTAGCATGCTGCTAGCTAAAAGCTGTTAGCATAAGACGTACCAAACAGGAAGAGAGAACGTCTGATGTTACCATGCGCAGCGGGGCAGGAAACAGTATACTTTGCTCTCATAGGCTAATTTGTTAGCCAATCAGAGTCCAGCAAATTAGAACAATGAATATGAATGAGCTGCTGCCGAAGTCTGACAGATTGAAAGCTCTGTTAATCAGTGTTTCCTGACGTTTTTTTTTAGATATAAAATGTTTCATATTACTGGTTAATACTTAAGAAATAATCACAAAGTCATGAAATTTGTATGAAATGGACTCTTTAATTCAGCCAACAGGCATTTGATCAATAACTTTCTTACAGTAGTGCCACAAGTCGAATATTTTTGAAATAAGGACTAATTATCTTATCATTTAGTTGCCCGTTATGCAGGAACTAATTAAAATAAAGGAGAAAGTCACTAATATTAGAAATGAAGTGCAACTTCCTGTGAACTCATATCCAATCAGAGACAAATAATCTGCTCTAGATACATTTTTTCGTGCTGATTAATGATTTCATTTTATTTAGGAGGCAACAAAATAGTCTGATTAAAGTCATATGAAATAATCCGTCAGCATCTCTAACTAACTCTACGTCATGACATGAATGACCTTTTACTGCATGTCACACCTGCTTTATTTTCCTGTCTCTTCTCCACTGGTATTAAAATCTACTATTTCCCAAATAAATCAAACAAACAGAAGAATCAGGACTAAATAAACAAACTAACCAGTATTGAGGATTTGCAGTGCTGTAAATCTCTTTGACCAGCCAAAACTGTATAAAACACTTTTCTCATATTATTCTTGAATATTTAAAGTTATTTTGATTCTTCATTGATTCACTTCATATCTGTAAAATATTTACTGTGAACTCTAAAGTGCAGCAGTGTGTCAGAATGCAGATTTTAATTTGTACAAGCTTTATTGTAAAATGCATTAAACATCTGATGACAACTAAATCGAAACTAAACTAGGAAGTCATATGTCATGATTAGAAAATTCTGTATGATGCATCATCATCTACATCTGCTTTACAAAACTGAAGGCATGATTCATCCTGTTTATGGATGCTGGATTTTTGTAGTCAGAATTGAGTAATTACAGTTAAACATTTTAGAAAAAATTATATTTGAACATGCAGAAGTTTTCAGTATTCAGTAACATGTCTCAGTCATTTACATGAAGGGGGCGGGACCTACAACATACTGCAGTCGGCCACTATGGGGCGCTTGGTATTTGCTTGAAAAATCCCTTCCTTGTGTCCTGTTATACATATGTCATGAAGGTCACAGAGGTCACGAGGGTCACAGAGGTCACGAGGGTCACAGAGGTCATGAGGTCACAGAGGTCACGAGGGTCACAGAGGTCACGAGGGTCACAGAGGTCACGAGGGTCACAGAGGTCATGCAGGTCACAAAGGTCACGAGGGTCACAGAGGTCATGCAGGTCACAAAGGTCACATGGGTCAAAGAGGTCATGCAGGTCACAAAGGTCACAAGGATCAAGAAGGTCACAAAGGTCATGAAGGTCATTTGGAAGAGATGCACAGACACCTTTTCTCTTTTCCGAGGCAGCCATTTACTTCCGGCATCACATTTGAGATAAGAATCTTGAAGAGAGCGACATGAGGTTAGCAAGAAGAAAAGAAATTCCTTCCACCCAGTGTCAGGAGGAACTGTGAGGGATTACAAAAACACTTCAGCAGGGGAATTACAAGTATCACATGACATCAGGGAGGACATCAGACAGGATGTGTGCAATGTGTAACAGTCCGTGGATGTGTGTGAGGAGAACGTAAACACCGTCAGCATAGAGCAACAATCTCAGAGTCTGCAAGGTCTTGGTGTCAGGATAAAAACATAAACTGTCCTTAAGTTGATAGTCTGGGCATCCAGTGTTTGAGAGTAAGGAAGAGGAGGGGGGACAGAGTGTCCTGTCAGCAGGTTCTTTCAGGTGAGTTTTGAGTTGTGTCTCCAGGTCGAGCCAGACAGATTAGGGCAGACTGCAGGAATTTCAAACAGCCATAAGTCCCTTTGGACACGTGCAGGTTCTACCAAATCCTCCAATAATACAAGATCAGACATCCTACGATCTTAAATACTTCTATCTTTATAACGTTGACTACCAATTATGCGACAAAGCTGTTTATTAACACGCATAATTACTAATTGCTTCAGAAATAATTTGTGGATGAGGAACGCGCGTGGGTCACTGAGACCTTCAGAATTTGGGTTCCATGTTCTACCACTAGATGCTGTGTGTACGCACAACTAGAGATGTACTTATATTTAGAAACATTTCTACGCACAAGTACAAATTGATAAATTGTTCCAACGCACGAAATAAGCACAGATCTGTGTGTAAGAACGATTGATAAATGAGGGCCCAGCAAGTTCTGTGTGGAAACGTTTAGCGGCTAGATAACACGTGGAGGACCTTCGGTACATTTGTTTGACTTGAAGACACACCGCAGAGGATTTTATTGCTTTTTTTTCATTTTATTGGATAAGTGAATCAATGAATCGATGACTGAGCTACAAACAGGAAGGAGCTGCTTTTATCAGAGTCAGTGTGTGATCAGTGTGGCTGGAGAGCATGATTAGTGAACTGAACTCATGATATTTTATTGTCCTGCTCGTCACATGAGAAACCACCTATGGCAAGTAAATAATGTATATAATCACCACATGTCCCCGGTGCTTCCAGCTGCTTGACCTGCAGACTCCACAGTACCAGCCTCACTGTGCTGGATTATTTACAACCCAAAATGGTGCCCGCTGCTCTGCCAGCTATTGGCTGGTAGATGTAAACAAAATGCCTATGGGGAGCCTAAGTCTCCTCCCCTTCCGGTTGGACCATGGGTCCCCACATGTCTGGATTTATAGTGGTTTTCTCCACGTTTGATACTCCTTACTTCATCCTTGAAGAACGATGTGACGCTCGCTAAACTCACAGCCATCTTTCATCTTCGTCTTCTGCTTTGTCTCGTTGAGTGGTTTGGTGACGTCAATTTGGCAAGACCAGCTGTTGTAGTCCGCTATGTGTTTTTACACAAAACCTAAAATTACTTTTGCCGTGTGTGGAAAATGATCGCTTTCTCAGTATGAAACCTTGTCTTTACAATTCACGGACATCATATGTTCGATCCATGGTGCATTTCAAACTGGATCAGAAAATAACTTTTATCGCTCCATTGACTCTCATTCATTTTTTTTTGGCAGTAGGGGACCCATGAACCGGAAGTAGTAGGATGTGACTTAGGCTCCCCATGTCGTCAAAATTATTAGTTTATAATATTTGACTTCAAATATAAGTTTTAAAGGAAATGCTGTATTTTCATTCTACAACCCTCTAAACACCCCGTGGAGGCATTTTGTTAAAAATATTGCTTTTATGAAAATGTTCCATCTACCACCTTTAATAATCTTCGTTCAGTGTAAATAACATGTTGGAACTCTGCTGCCCTCTTGTGGTGAACTGAAGCGTCCGTCTGTACAGGATGTTCCAGTCACACTGTTCCTGGTTAGAAATGCATCCAGTAAGTAGCTTCCCAAAGCACCACAAAACAATGAAGCATCTTTTATTATTAAATACATTTTATTACATAAAGGACAAGTTTTCTGACACAAAGTCCATATTGAACTTTGGCTGGAACTGCACAACAGACTCTGTATATTTTTTCTGCTTCACCTGTTCTATATGAGTTTTCAGTATGTTTCTGGAATAAATTCATCTGAACAGGTAACCCCACCCCCCCCCCCCCCCCCCCCCCCTCCCCGCCATTCTGCAGGGTTCCCCTTCAGCCCCAGTTGACGTTGTCTTCATCTGTTAAGGTGAGGATATCTGTGACCAGGCCGGTGCCGATGGTTCTGTTTCCGTCTCTCAGAGTGAACCTCTGGCCTTTCTCCAGAACCATTGGCTGGCGGAGCGTAAGCGTCAGCGATGTGTCTTCACCGGGCATCACCATTTCCTAAAGAGAACAAAAGCAACTCAAGAGTGTGACGGGAGACGAAGTGGTGTCAAACCCAAACAGAGACACACCTTGTCAGCAGGTAGAGTGACTCTGCAGGCCATGTCCCAGGTGAGAGAGAACATGACGGGCATGAAGTTGGTGACAAAGGGTTTGTGTCTGCCCCCCTCCTCCTTACTGAGAACATAAACCTGTAAAACATCAGAGTTTTACTGCTGCTGAACGTTTCCACACTTCCTGCAGCAGCTAATTCTGCAAATGTTCCACGAGGTTGTTTTTATCATGCGAATGAGAAAAATCTGAGCTGTGACTTTAAGGACGTCCCAAAGTGAAGAGGGACGAGCTGGACAACATGTTCATGTTCTACACCCCCAGACTAGGTTAGAATAAAGACACTGTAGTTAGTAAATACCAGTAGTTGATTAACAATGTTATTATTGTTCAAATTGAGCACACTAAAAAGAATAACTGACTCAACTTGTCAACATGTTCCATATGATTGTAACTGGAATACGTGGAACTTGTTAACAAGATAAAAATGTGTTGATACTGCAGCAGGTAAAAGAAGCTGCTTGAGAAGGAAACATGTCCAACAACAGGAAGACGTTTAGAGTTACAGACTGGATCAATCAATAAAAACAAAAAGTGTCTTTAGGACAAGTGTGGGCTCTCAGACCTGAGCCTTGACTTTCTGGTGGGGCAGGATGGATCCTGGTTTACACATCACCATCCCTCTCCTTACATCTTCCCTCTTCAGCCCTCGTACCAGAGCCCCCAGGTTATCTCCTGCCTCTGCCCGGTCCAGAGACTTGTGGAACATCTCAATACCTAAAACACCAAAACATCAGGTTTAGTGTGCTGACCTTCACCATGCAGATCACGTCCTCTATAGGGAAAACAAAACAGAAGTTAATAAACTAACAGTATCAGTTTCACCACTTCAAAATGACTGAAAAACTGTGTTTGACTGGTTTCATTATATGTACAGTCCATCATGTCAGAGCAGGTCAGGTGATTAAAGTTCTTTCAAACTTTAGGCCTATTTCCAAATTGCCTTTTCTTTCAAAAATCCTGGAAAAGATTGTTTACCTTCAACTTTCAGAACACTTGCAGTCTTATAAAAATCACAGAAAAGTTTCAGTCTACAGAAACTGCCCTTCTTAGAGTTTATAATGACTTGCTTTTAATTTCTGATGCAGGAGATTCTGCTATTTTAATACTCTTGAACTTGTCGGCTGCATTTGATACCGTGGACCACGATATTCTTTTATCTTGTTTGAATCAAACTGTTGGGTTCTTAGCTGGTTCCGTTCCTACCTGTCTCATAGGACTTTTTCAATTAATTTGTGACAGTTTTCCTTCTCTAAAGTTCCCTGGAAATGTGGAGTTCCCCAGGGATCTATTTTGGGTCCAGTATTATTTTCTTTGTACCTGTTACACCTAGGGTCCATTTTTAAAAAGTTTGGATTATCCTTCCATTGCTTTGCAGATGATCTGCAAATTTATCTCCAATTGAAAGGTAGAGGAAATCTGCCTGTCCAAAACCTCATCAATTGTTTAAGTGAAGTTAAATCCTGGATGGCAAAGAATGTTTTACACTTGAATCAAGACAGGACAGAGGTTTTAGTATTTAGCGAGGCTGAACTCCTTCTGGAAGGTTCCAGTCCCGTTGGCCCTTTTAACTCTTTTAACCGTGCTTTTGCTCGAAACTTTAGAGTTCAGTTTGATAACTGTTTTATATTTGATAAGCAGATCAGTGCGGTGGTGCAGTCCAGTTTTTACCAGTTAAAGTTGATTAGTAAAATTAAGCCATACTTACCTTATGCTGGACTTGAAAGAGTGATTCATGTTCTCATCACTTCTAGACTGGTCTACTGTAACTCACCACTTCTAGACTGGTCTACTGTAACTCTAGACTGGTCTACTGTAACTCACCACTTCTAGACTGGTCTACTGTAACTCTAGACTGGTCTACTGTAACTCATCACTTCTAGACTGGTCTACTGTAACTCTAGACTGGTCTACTGTAACTCATCACTTCTAGACTGGACTACTGTAACTCACCACTTCTAGACTGGTCTACTGTAACTCTAGACTGGTCTACTGTAACTCATCACTTCTAGACTGGTCTACTGTAACTCTAGACTGGTCTACTGTAACTCATCACTTCTAGACTGGACTACTGTAACTCACCACTTCTAGACTGGTCTACTGTAACTCATCACTTCTAGACTGGTCTACTGTAACTCTAGACTGGTCTACTGTAACTCATCACTTCTAGACTGGACTACTGTAACTCACCACTTCTAGACTGGTCTACTGTAACTCACCACTTCTACACTGGACTACTGTAACTCACCACTTCTAGACTGGTCTACTGTAACTCATCACTTCTACACTGGTCTACTGTAACTCTAGACTGGTCTACTGTAACTCATCACTTCTAGACTGGACTACTGTAACTCACCACTTCTAGACTGGTCTACTGTAACTCTAGACTGGTCTACTGTAACTCATCACTTCTAGACTGGTCTACTGTAACTCTAGACTTGTCTACTGTAACTCTAGACTGGTCTACTGTAACTCATCACTTCTAGACTGGTCTACTGTAACTCATCACTTCTAGACTGGTCTACTGTAACTCATCACTTCTAGACTGGTCTACTGTAATTCACCACTTCTAGACTGGTCTACTGTAACTCTAGACTGGTCTACTGTAACTCATCACTTCTAGACTGGTCTACTGTAACTCTTGACTGCTCTACTGTAACTCATCACTTCTAGACTGGTCTACTGTAACTCTAGACTGGTCTACTGTAACTCATCACTTCTAGACTGGTCTACTGTAACTCTAGACTTGTCTACTGTAACTCATCACTTCTAGACTGGTCTACTGTAACTCACCACTTCTAGACTGGTCTACTGTAACTCTAGACTGGTCTACTGTAACTCATCACTTCTCGACTGGTCTACTGTAACTCTAGACTGGTCTACTGTAACTCATCACTTCTAGACTGGTCTACTGTAACTCACCACTTCTAGACTGGTCTACTGTAACTCTAGACTGGTCTACTGTAACTCATCACTTCTAGACTGGTCTACTGTAACTCTAGACTGGTCTACTGTAACTCATCACTTCTAGACTGGTCTACTGTAACTCACCACTTCTAGACTGGTCTACTGTAACTCTAGACTGGTCTACTGTAACTCATCACTTCTAGACTGGTCTACTGTAACTCTAGACTGGTCTACTGTAACTCATCACTTCTAGACCGGTCTACTCTAACTCACCACTTCTAGACTGGTCTACTGTAACTCTAGACTGGTCTACTGTAACTCATCACTTCTAGACTGGTCTACTGTAACTCACCACTTCTAGACTGGTCTACTGTAACTCATCACTTCTAGACTGGTCTACTGTAACTCATCACTTCTAGACTGGACTACTGTAACTCACCACTTCTAGACTGGTCTACTGTAACTCTAGACTGGTCTACTGTAACTCTAGACTGGTCTACTGTAACTCATCACTTCTAGACTGGTCTACTGTAACTCTAGACTGGTCTACTGTAACTCACCACTTCTACACTGGTCTACTGTAACTCATCACTTCTAGACTGGTCTACTGTAACTCTAGACTGGTCTACTGTAACTCATCACTTCTAGACTGGTCTACTGTAACTCATCACTTCTAGACTGGTCTACTGTAACTCTAGACTGGTCTACTGTAACTCATCACTTCTAGACTGGACTACTGTAACTCACCACTTCTAGACTGGTCTACTGTAACTCACCACTTCTACACTGGTCTACTGTAACTCTAGACTGGTCTACTGTAACTCATCACTTCTATACTGGTCTACTGTAACTCACCACTTCTAGACTGGTCTACTGTAACTCATCACTTCTAGACTGGTCTACTGTCACTCTAGACTGGTCTACTGTAACTCATGACTTCTAGACTGGACTACTGTAACTCACCACTTCTAGACTGGTCTACTGTAACTCATCACTTCTAGACTGGTCTACTGTAACTCACCACTTCTAGACTGGTCTACTGTAACTCTAGACTGGTCTACTGTAACTCATCACTTCTAGACTGGACTACTGTAACTCACCACTTCTAGACTGGTCTACTGTAACTCACCACTTCTAGACTGGTCTACTGTAACTCATCACTTCTAGACTGGTCTACTGTAACTCTAGACTGGTCTACTGTAACTCATCACTTCTAGACTGGACTACTGTAACTCACCACTTCTAGACTGGTCTACTGTAACTCATCACTTCTAGACTGGTCTACTGTAACTCTAGACTGGTCTACTGTAACTCATCACTTCTAGACTGGTCTACTGTAACTCTAGACTGGTCTACTGTAACTCATCACTTCTAGACTGGACTACTGTAACTCACCACTTCTAGACTGGTCTACTGTAACTCACCACTTCTACACTGGTCTACTGTAACTCTAGACTGGTCTACTGTAACTCATCACTTCTAGACTGGTCTACTGTAACTCTAGACTGGTCTACTGTAACTCATCACTTCTAGACTGGTCTACTGTAACTCATCACTTCTAGACTGGTCTACTGTAACTCATCACTTCTAGACTGGTCTACTGTAACTCACCACTTCTAGACTGGTCTACTGTAACTCTAGACTGGTCTACTGTAACTCATCACTTCTAGACTGGTCTACTGTAACTCTAGACTGGTCTACTGTAACTCATCACTTCTAGACTGGACTACTGTAACTCACCACTTCTAGACTGGTCTACTGTAACTCATCACTTCTCGACTGGTCTACTGTAACTCACCACTTCTAGACTGGTCTACTGTAACTCTAGACTGGTCTACTGTAACTCATCACTTCTAGACTGGACTACTGTAACTCACCACTTCTAGACTGGTCTACTGTAACTCATCACTTCTAGACTGGTCTACTGTAACTCATCACTTCTAGACTGGTCTACTGTAACTCTAGACTGGTCTACTGTAACTCATCACTTCTAGACTGGTCTACTGTAACTCACCACTTCTAGACTGGTCTACTGTAACTCATCACTTCTAGACTGGTCTACTGTAACTCTAGACTGGTCTACTGTAACTCATCACTTCTAGACTGGACTACTGTAACTCACCACTTCTAGACTGGTCTACTGTAACTCATCACTTCTAGACTGGTCTACTGTAACTCTAGACTGGTCTACTGTAACTCATCACTTCTAGACTGGACTACTGTAACTCACCACTTCTACACTGGTCTACTGTAACTCTAGACTGGTCTACTGTAACTCATCACTTCTAGACTGGTCTACTGTAACTCTAGACTGGTCTACTGTAACTCATCACTTCTAGACTGGTCTACTGTAACTCACCACTTCTAGACTGGTCTACTGTAACTCATCACTTCTAGACTGGACTACTGTAACTCACCACTTCTAGACTGGTCTACTGTAACTCTAGACTGGTCTACTGTAACTCATCACTTCTAGACTGGTCTACTGTAACTCACCACTTCTAGACTGGTCTACTGTAACTCATCACTTCTAGACTGGTCTACTGTAACTCTAGACTGGTCTACTGTAACTCATCACTTCTAGACTGGACTACTGTAACTCACCACTTCTAGACTGGTCTACTGTAACTCACCACTTCTACACTGGTCTACTGTAACTCTAGACTGGTCTACTGTAACTCATCTCTTCTAGACTGGTCTACTGTAACTCTAGACTGGTCTACTGTACCTCATCACTTCTAGACTGGTCTACTGTAACTCACCACTTCTAGACTGGTCTACTGTAACTCACCACTTCTAGACTGGTCTACTGTAACTCATCACTTCTAGACTGGTCTACTGTAACTCACCACTTCTAGACTGGTCTACTGTAACTCTAGACTGGTCTACTGTAACTCACCACTTCTAGACTGGTCTACTGTAACTCATCACTTCTAGACTGGTCTACTGTAACTCATCACTTCTAGACTGGACTACTGTAACTCACCACTTCTAGACTGGTCTACTGTAACTCTAGACTGGTCTACTGTAACTCATCACTTCTAGACTGGTCTACTGTAACTCTAGACTGGTCTACTGTAACTCATCACTTCTAGACTGGACTGCTGTAACTCACCACTTCTAGACTGGTCTACTGTAACTCATCACTTCTAGACTGGACTACTGTAACTCACCACTTCTAGACTGGTCTACTGTAACTCTAGACTGGTCTACTGTAACTCATCACTTCTCGACTGGTCTACTGTAACTCTAGACTGGTCTACTGTAACTCATCACTTCTAGACTGGACTACTGTAACTCACCACTTCTAGACTGGTCTACTGTAACTCATCACTTCTAGACTGGTCTACTGTAACTCATCACTTCTAGACTGGTCTACTGTAACTCACCACTTCTAGACTGGTCTACTGTAACTCATCACTTCTAGACTGGTCTACTGTAACTCTAGACTGGTCTACTGTAACTCATCACTTCTAGACTGGTCTACTGTAACTCACCACTTCTAGACTGGACTACTGTAACTCTAGACTGGTCTACTGTAACTCATCACTTCTAGACTGGACTACTGTAACTCACCACTTCTAGACTGGTCTACTGTAACTCACCACTTCTAGACTGGTCTACTGTAACTCATCACTTCTAGACTGGTCTACTGTAACTCTAGACTGGTCTACTGTAACTCATCACTTCTAGACTGGACTACTGTAACTCACCACTTCTAGACTGGTCTACTGTAACTCACCACTTCTACACTGGTCTACTGTAACTCTAGACTGGTCTACTGTAACTCATCACTTCTAGACTGGTCTACTGTAACTCTAGACTGGTCTACTGTAACTCATCACTTCTAGACTGGTCTACTGTAACTCACCACTTCTAGACTGGTCTACTGTAACTCATCCCTTCTAGACTGGACTACTGTAACTCACCACTTCTAGACTGGTCTACTGTAACTCACCACTTCTACACTGGACTACTGTAACTCACCACTTCTAGACTGGTCTACTGTAACTCATCACTTCTACACTGGTCTACTGTAACTCTAGACTGGTCTACTGTAACTCTCTACCTCTAGACTGGTCTACTGTAACTCATCACTTCTAGACTGGTCTACTGTAACTCTAGACTGGTCTACTGTAACTCACCACTTCTACACTGGTCTACTGTAACTCTAGACTGGTCTACTGTAACTCATCACTTCTAGACTGGTCTACTGTAACTCACCACTTCTAGACTGGTCTACTGTAACTCATCACTTCTAGACTGGTCTACTGTAACTCTAGACTGGTCTACTGTAACTCATCACTTCTAGACTGGTCTACTGTAACTCTAGACTGGTCTACTGTAACTCATCACTTCTAGACTGGACTACTGTAACTCACCACTTCTAGACTGGTCTACTGTAACTCATCACTTCTAGACTGGTCTACTGTAACTCACCACTTCTAGACTGGTCTACTGTAACTCATCACTTCTAGACTGGTGAGAGATAAATTCTCAAATCGATATCATAAATCATAAATTACTCCTACATTAAGACTGAAAGTGTTCTTTAAAGAGGTGAGTCTTAAGTCTGCTCTTAAAAGTAGCTGCAGACTCTGAGGATCGGACCGAGTTTGGTAGGTCATTCCACCATCGGGGGACAACAGAGGAGAAGAGTTTGGAACATGATCTCATGCCACGTTGTGGTGGAAGCGCTAGGCGTCTTTCAGCGGCTGAGCGTAGCTGACGCGTGGGAATGTAGGTTTGGATGAAGGAGTGAAGGTAGGTAGGAGCTGTGTGTGTTAGAGTCTGGTAAGCCAGAAGCAGAGCTTTGTATTTGATGCGTGCTGCAACTGGAAGCCAGTGCAGGGAAATGAGCAGCGGAGTGACATGAGCCCTCTTGGGCTGGTTGAAGACCAAACGTGCTGCTGCGTTCTGAATCATCTGCAGAGGTTTAACCGAGGACGCCGGAAGACCGGCCAGCAATGAGTTGCAGTAGTCGATCCGAGACAAGACCAGGGCCTGGACCAGAAGCTGTGTGGTGTGGTCTGTGAGGAAGGCTCTGATTTTCCTGCTGTTGTAAAGCGCGAATCGACATGAGCGAGCTACGGAGTTAACCTGCTCTTTGAAGGACAGCTGGTTGTCCAGTATGACACCAAGGTTTCTGGCGGAGGTTTTGGGGAACAGCGTGATGGAGTCAAGCTGCACGCTTATCTGAGGAGGTAAGGAGTTACTGGCAGGACAGACAATGAGGTCAGTTTTGGAGAGATTAAGCTGAAGGTGGCGATCCCTCATCCACGCCGAGATATCTGAGAGGCAAGCAGATATCCGCACTGAGACGGATGTATCGTCTGGAGGGAACGAGAGGAGGAGCTGAGTGTCGTCAGCGTAGCAATGGTATGAGAAGCCATGGGAGCGAATGATCTCGCCTAATGAGGTGGTGTATAAAGAGAAGAGGAGAGGACCAAGGACCGAGCCCTGCGGGACACCCGTCGCCAGCTCATGCAGACTGGACATCTGTCCATGCCACGAGACTCTGAAAGATCTTTCCGCAAGGTACGAGGTGAACCACGAGAGGACCAGTCCCGAGATGCCAAGCTTAGATAGCGTCGAGAGGAGAACGAGGTGGTTGACGGTGTCAAAAGCAGCAGACAGGTCAAGGAGTACGAGTACTGAGGAGAGACCAGCCGATCTGGCAACCCGTAGTGACTCTGCAACTGAGAGAAGAGCGGTTTCAGTGGAATGGCCTCGCTTAAAGCCTGATTGATAAGGATCAAGTAGGTCGTTGTCGTGGAGGAACTGTGAGACTTGAGTGAAAACGGCTCGCTCTAGGATCTTGGACATGAACGGTAGGAGCGAGACTGGCCGGTAGTTTCCTACCTGGGCCGGGTCGAGCGACGGTTTTTTCAGCAGCGGAGTGACAGTGGCTTGCTTGAAAACTGAAGGAAAGATGCCAGTTTTCATGGAAGAGTTTATAATGTGGGTTATTGCAGGTTTGACAGCAG
This sequence comes from Pachypanchax playfairii, assembly GCA_006937955.1. Taxonomy (NCBI): domain Eukaryota; kingdom Metazoa; phylum Chordata; class Actinopteri; order Cyprinodontiformes; family Aplocheilidae; genus Pachypanchax; species Pachypanchax playfairii. The sequence goes on from SSNP01000271.1 coordinate 174,409, forward strand.
GAAGAATGCTCAGCAGGATATCCGTAGGAATCGGATCCAGAGGACACGTGGTTGGATTAGATTCCACTACGAGTCGGGAGACTTCGTCCTCATTCAGTAAGCGGAAGGAGCAGAGCGATTGACCGGAGGAAGGATGGACCAGACTGGGATTGTCAGGCTCAGAAAACTGATTTTTAATGGAGGCGATTTTGTCGGTGAACTCACCACTTCTAGACTGGACTACTGTAACTCACCACTTCTAGACTGGTCTACTGTAACTCACCACTTCTAGACTGGACTACTGTAACTCATCACTTCTAGACCGGACTACTGTAACTCACCACTTCTAGACTGGACTACTGTAAGTCATCACTTCTAGACCGGACTACTGTAACTCATCACTTCTAGACTGGTCTACTGTAACTCACCACTTCTAGACTGGACTACTGTAACTCATCACTTCTAGACCGGACTACTGTAACTCCCTATATGTCGGGTTACTACTACTACTCCCTATATGTCGGGTTAAACAACTCTCTGTTGCGTCGTTTGCAGCTTGTCCAGAATGCTCGTCTTCTGATGACCATGTCACTCTGATAATTTCCTCTCTGCATTGGTTGCAGGTTCGTTTTAGAATTGATTTTAAGATTTTGATTCTTGTTTTTAAATGTTTGAATGACCTGGCATCCCCCTACCTGTCTGAACTCTTACACCGCTATACCCCTAAGAGACACCTGAGGTCTTTTGGTTGTTCCTAGATCTAGGTTGGTTACTCGTGGGGACAGGACCTTTTCTGTTGCTGCTTCCTCTCAGTGGTAGGATGTCAAGCTCATTAGAAGTTTTTAAATCACTCTTAAAGACACATCTTTTTAAAATGGGCTTTGAATCTGGTTAAACTCGCCAATAATTTTTTTTTGGTGTGTACTCAATGTACGTGTATAGAAATGTCTTTATTTTTGGGCACTTATTGAGTGCATCTTTTGTTGATTTTATCGCTTTGTGCAGCACTTTGGTCTCCTCGTTGGATGTGTAAAGTGCTTTATAAATAAAGGTTAGGGGAATAGAATGCCCTTTATTGTCATTATACAACGTACAACGAGATTGGAGAGCTTCTCCTGCTTCAGTGCAAACAGTAATAAGATAAAAAATATGTATGTACAAAGAATAAAATGCAAAATTGCCAATTTGTACAAAAACACAATAAAGATATGAATAGTAAAAAAGCACAAGAAATATAAATAGACATTAAAATGTATTGCACAGATAAAATATATTGCACACAGTAATGTTATTTGCAGCATTCACAGAATGATAGTGAGGTAGAATATTGCACATTTGCATTGTGGGTGGGTGGAATTTACAATTGAGAGTTCAGGGTGATAATGGCTCTCGGGAAGAAACTGTTTCTAATAATATTATTATTATTATTATCATTATAAAGACACATTTTAACCATGAATGTGGTCTGACATCATTTAAAGACCTGATCACTTCCTGAGTTATTTTTAAGCGTCTCAGTGTCTTTAAATTATGATTATAGAGTTTTTACTATAAATCACTAAACCTGCGCCGTTCTCTAGGAAATAGTTTCTACATAGCAGCAGTAGCTCATTAGCAATTCATCTCTGAGCTGTGGGCGGAGCCATTGACATGGAGGATCCCCTGCCCCTCCCTGTTGCTGAGAGCTCTATGTTTATGCTAGCTCAGAGTAGGGGCTTCTGGCCCCGCCCACTGGAGTTTCTATGTCATAAATTCAGTCCGTTTTACACTCATTTAGTGTCTGTTTCTGATTCACAGCCATTAGAATACGAAATACTCAGAAATGTAATTTTGAGTTTATTTTCTTCAGATGTGTCCTCTAGCATCAGAAACACGCCACAGGAACATGTTAACAACATAATAAGCATGATATTCATCAGAGCGGAGGAGAGCCAATCAGAGATTAGAAAAAATAAACACAGTAGCACTAAGACTTCCTTAACACCAAATAATCTTTTCCAAATGTTTCACAAACCCACTAACAGGACACGGAGGTTGTGGAGAACACAACAGGCTCTTAACTCATTCATCGCCACTTTCAGATTTCATATCCCCCTCAGTACCAGATATTTATCATGTTTACTGATTTTTGAAGGCCCACAGAATATTTTCTCCTATGACTGTGAATTCTGAAACCATCAGCACAAAATTTTATCTTTCTTATTTCAAAAGCAAAAAAAACATGTTTCTACCTCTTTCTGTTATTTAGTAATCTGCAGAACAAAAGAGGAACTTTGATGAAAATCCACACGTTTCAGGACTAAAAGCTGAGATAAAGAGCTTTTTGTGTAAAGAGGTTTTTCAAGCAGATCAGTGACTTTGATGTGAATATTTCATGTTTCTGTGATTCATGCAACATCTGAACCGTTTTACTACTATGAAAGTAAAAAATAAACAGTAAAAAAGTACTTTTGATAGTTTATTTTATGTCTAAAAAGAGTCATTTATAGACAATTTCAACATTTGAATTAAATATAAGAAAAAAAGCAGCAAATTTCTGATTCAGATACTCTCTGTGTGTGTGTGTGTGTACGTGCGCGTGCATGTGCACGCGTGAGTGTGTGACTTATGCCGGGAGGACACTGTGCGATTTCGAGGGGATTTCACCACAATTTTGCCGTCGCAGACCACGCTGCATCATGGTGGAAACATCGTAGCGTCAGGATGTCGGGTCGGGAGGTCGTAAGCCGTACAGTGTGAAAACACTCACGAGGAAGGATTAATTGCTGCTACGTTCTAACAATAATGCTGCAACCTTCTGATCAAACTTCTGGCATGTCAGAAATTTTCACCGTAGCTCGTACAGTGTGAGCGGTGTTACATCACGATTCTACGTTCGCACCTGCGCAGAACACACCGGTGGAGATACATTGGCTGGCTAATGCTAACGTGAAACTATCATAGCTACTGTAAAACAATATATAGTTCAACATTAACGTTACCTCAAGCTCCTGATGAAGGATGGACATCCCATACCGACCACGTCTCCTCAGCCATTCACCGACCCAAATCGTTTTCTTTCTTTTTGTAGTTTCAGCGCACACAACTGCAACAACTTTCTGCCTGCTCACCATCTTGTTGTCAGGCACGCTGTGGTTGTCATTAGGGATGGGACGAAATATCATTTGGCAAAATATCGCGATACAAAACGTGACGAAACTTATCGAGTTTGAAAAAAATGGATCGCGAAATAAAGACTAGACTTATCACCGATGTCCAGACCAGGTGGAATAGCACGTACGACATGCTAGCGCGCTACCTGGAGCAACAAGCAGCTGTCTCAGCAGCACTGAGCTGCCCAGAAATCCGAAGGAATGTGAGAGAAATCGACACTCTGGATAACACTGATATATCAGATTTAAAAGACATAGTGAAACTGCTTGAAGGAAAACTTACCCCCCCCTCCCCGGATACAGTCTGAGATTTAAAAAATAACATGAAAATGGGAGTGACTGGCAGACTAACAAGGCGCGGCATTCTGTGCTGTGACTGAAATGTCACTCTGACTGACACACGCGCCAGAGAGGGACAGGTGAAATGGAGGAATATTTGGATGAGAGGAGCAGCTCTGATCTGTATTGTTTCGAGCCGATAGTTCGCCCTTCAGTGGATTGGCGGCATAGAATGAGGCTCTTCTCTACTAGTACACTGTTAGCTAACGCTATTAGCTCCAGTTACAAAGTGTGACTCTGCAAACAGGTGCAGCTGCGCGCGCGCGCGCGACCGTACTACCGTTTGAAGCCGATGGTTCGTACTGCAGCGGCTTCAGCGTCTTAGAATGGGACCTGTCCCTTCATAGTAGTCTTAGAATGGGACCTGTCCCTTTGTAGTATATTGTTGTTGATTAAAGCAAAAGCTAAATTTTGATTAGCTCGTGTAATATCTGTGACTCAGCCTCATCAGGCTGCGAGCGCGACCGCTGCACATTATTTTCTGCACAAAAGCATGTTTCAGAGGTGTCCAATCATAGTAACTCAGCATGAAGAGAAAACTCTTCAGTAATGTGCTAAAAACATGAAAAGTGCTATCCTGTTAGGCCTTGTGTTTCCATGTGTGCAACTGAAACAAAATTAAACAAGTTGTTATTATGTAGTAATATTTTTTTCTTCTTTTTTTCTTTTTTGATATCGTATCGTGACATATCGTTTCGTGACTCTGACATATCGAGGTGCATCGTATCGTGAGTTTAAGTGTATCGTCCCATCCCTAGTTGTCATAGGAACTAGGAACCTTTGTTTTTCGTTGTTCACACTCGAGCGCATCGTGCCGTCACACGCCGACTGGTAGTCGTGGTTGTCAATAATCGTGGCTGACAGCAGTCGTACAGTATGAGTACACATGTCGTAGGGTCAAATAGAGTACGAGTGACACACCCGGTCGTGCAGTGGGAGCATTTCAACGACAGTCAGATTTCTAAAAGCGCACAGTGTCCGCCCGGCATTAGTCAGTTCGTCGTTCCCCATCGGCTCGTCTATCAACATGTTCTGTACTGAACCGCTTCCTCATTCACCATCTGTCTCGTCCTGAGTGTCTGGCTCCTCCCCCGCGCCAACCGGCATTATTACACAGTAAATAATAAGAGATCTCCGCCAGAGAAGTGCACCACTGCCCTCTCCTGGATCATATGACTAAATACAAACTATAATGAGTTCATATTCAGCGAGCAGCTGACCCAGAATGCTTTGCAGGATTTCAGCCAATAAAAGCTGTAGAGACGTCAAGACGTCTATGACACTGAATGAGTTAATCACCTCTTCACACCTTTTCTCTCACTCACCTGTAACCACAGACTTGAAGTTGCGATTGTGACCCACAAATTCACAATCGTCTCCTTTCTTTATCAAGCCCCTCTCCAGCGTCCCACTCACCACCGTCCCTCTGCCTACAAGACAGACACCAAACTTTCAATTCACACTCATTATTGCACTTTTTTATTCAGTTACATGAAATTTCAGATATGAACATCTTCAGCTTTTTTATTCTCAAACGACCCTGGAATAAACATCTCCAGTTATAGTTAGAAATATTCTTACTAATTTACAGGTAAACAGACAGGTGAGTCCTTCCTTTTGATGTTTTCATACCTGGGATTGAATAAACCCCTTCAATGGGCAGAAGAAAAGGTTTTTCCAGCTCTCTTTTGGGAAGAGGAACGTATGAATCCACGATCTCCAGCAGCTTCAGCACCGACTTTACACCCAGTTCTGGATCTTTGTTCTGAGATGAAGCACAAACATCATCACACCTGGAAAACTAGGTGCAACCCTAACCCTGAAACACATGACTGTAAAACGAGCTCACTGCTGGGAACCAACAGACACTTAGACCAGATTCCTACCTCCAGGGCACAGAGGGCGGAGCCTATCACCACCGGCGTGTTCTCACCATCGTAACCAAACTCTGTGAGCAGCTCGCGGATCTCGATCTCCACCAGGTCCAACATCTCCTTGTCTTCTACAGCATCTGCTTTGTTGATGAAAACCACCACGTGCTCGACACCAATCTGCCTGGCCAGCAGGAGGTGCTCACGCGTCTGCGGCATCTGACCGTCAGTGGCCGCCACCACCAGGATGCAGCCGTCCATCTGAGCCGTGCCTGTAATCATGTTCTGAAAATCGAAGCTTTGCTTCGTCTCTTACATGCAAACAACTGGGCTCAGGTAGTAAAAACTCTGGTTACCTTGACGTAATCAGCGTGTCCGGGGCAGTCTGTGTGGGCGTAATGTCTGTTAGCTGTGGTGTATTCTACATGAGAGGCGTTGATGGTAATCCCTCTGGCCTTTTCCTCGGGAGCATTGTCAATGTCCTCATACTTTTTGTAATTAGCACCTCCAGCATCAGAGAGCACTGAAAGAGCAGGTTAAATACTCAAATTAGAGCTTTAAAACCGTTTATATTTACTTTAATGTCAGTAAAAGTAATTCATGAGTTTAAATTCATCAGATTTTTTTAAGGGAATCGACCTTTTGTAATGGCTGCAGTCAGGGTGGTCTTTCCATGGTCAACATGGCCGATGGTTCCGATGTTTACGTGTGGTTTGTCTCTACTGTACGTCTTCTTAGCCTCAGCAGCAAATGTCCTCCGACCCAAGGACACCGCACACTGCAGATGAAAGACAACCCGAGACTTAAAGACAGAAATCCACATTAAACAGTGTGACAAGACGAATACGTACCAGTTTGAACGAGCTGTGCAGGAGACTCGGCGAGGAAAGCTGAAGTGCTGAGAAGCAGAAATGAAACGATTAAACTGACACGTTCATCATATGGATGAGTTCATCAGGGTGGAATAGAAACACATTGAGGAGGCTGCAGGAGTTAAAGGACAATAAAGACTCATTGTGTATCAGATAAGACAGCTGTCAAAAAGACGTGCGCATGATTTTAACATTCATGTTCATATTTATATGTCAATAAAAGACTTGTACACAAAACTCAGCCGTCATATATGTGAGTCTGACAAATTGTTTTCATCTAAGTATGAATCTAAAAGCTGAGTGTAAAGTCTTGTGAATACAACACTCATTTTCTAAAATAAAAATAAAAAATAACCCAGTATCAGCTCTGATTAGGGTTAACTAACCCAGTATCAACTCCGGTTAGGGTTAACTAACCCAGTATCAGCTCCGGTTAGTGTTAACTAACCCAGTATCAGCTCCGGTCAGGGTTAACTAACCCAGTATCAGCTCCGGTTAGGGTTAACTAACCCAGTATCCCCCTGATTAGGGTTAACTAACCCAGTATCAGCTCCGGTCAGGGTTAACTAACCCAGTATCAGCTCCGGTTAGGGTTAACTAACCCAGTATCAGCTCCGGTTAGTGTTAACTAACCCAGTATCAGCTCCGGTCAGGGTTAACTAACGCAGTATCAGCTCCGGTTAGTGTTAACTAACCCAGTATCAGCTCCGGTCAGGGTTAACTAACGCAGTATCAGCTCCGGTCAGGGTTAACTAACGCAGTATCAGCTCCGGTTAGGGTTAACTAACCCAGTATCAGCTCCGGTCAGGGTTAACTAACGCAGTATCAGCTCCGGTTAGTGTTAACTAACCCAGTATCAGCTCCGGTCAGGGTTAACTAACCCAGTATCAGCTCCGGTCAGGGTTAACTAACGCAGTATCAGCTCCGGTTAGTGTTAACTAACCCAGTATCAGCTCCGGTTAGGGTTAACTAACGCAGTATCAGCTCCGGTCAGGGTTAACTAACGCAGTATCAGCTCCGGTTAGGGTTAACTAACCCAGTATCAGCTCCGGTTAGGGTTAACTAACCCAGTATCAGCTCCGGTCAGGGTTAACTAACGCAGTATCAGCTCCGGTTAGTGTTAACTAACGCAGTATCAGCTCCGGTTAGTGTTAACTAACCCAGTATCAGCTCCGGTTAGGGTTAACTAACCCAGTAACAGCTCCGGTTAGGGTTAACTAACCCAGTATCAGCTCCGGTCAGGGTTAACTAACGCAGTATCAGCTCCGGTTAGTGTTAACTAACGCAGTATCAGCTCCGGTTAGTGTTAACTAACCCAGTATCAGCTCCGGTTAGGGTTAACTAACCCTCACTGCTAACGTGACCTTGCTATCGGAAGCATCGTTTCCTTTTTTTCATCATTCTGCTCACCAGATTAACGTATGTAATGTTTAAATTAAATCGAAGCCTCGAGGTTCGACAGTCTTTCATGATTAATTTAAAGATTCATTTAAAGGAAAAGAATTTAAAACGTTACCGGACAAACAAGCACGCAGCCCAACAAGCGCCGCCATCTTGGATTATTCAAATCAAAGACGATGAGAAAATGTCAAGAGAAAAATCTGCCGAGTGGACATAATAAATCAGATTTATTACTACAGATCTGATTTATTATGAGTCTATCAGTGGGTACTCTTGAGCTGAAGGGTTAATGACATGATTTAATGTTCCACTATAACACATCATATGATTGAGAGCATTAAAATATCTGCTGAATGAATATCTCCTGTCTATGTTCTATGTCTAATAATGTCTAAATATCTTTACATGTCCATGTCTTTGGACCAGAACTGATGAGAACCAGAGTCCTGGTGTGTGACATACTGGGCCACATGAACCTGGTTCTGATTCTATTTCAGTTCATTCAGTTTATTTTTTTTCCTCGTTTGATATTTTATACAACATGTGAAACTAAAGAAGCATCGTGTATTATTGTCATTTTTATTATTATATCTAAATACGTAACTATAATATGATATAATATATGACCGTGAAGATGCTTTAGGGGAACGATTGAAGAAATTAATCTTAACTGCAGATACTCTTTGTCACCTTAAGCATTGTAATATGTTGAACTAAAGAAAAACATCTTTTACGTACGTGTAAATGTTGTTTGTTTTCACTTGTACGTCATATTATTATTGTTAGGAAATGAATTTAAGTAAATATACGGAGTATGATTACTGTACAGAAGAGAAGGCTGTATAAAGAAACTGATGCAGAGCGCCGACTTTTATTGCTCTTTTGTGTTTTACGGTAAAAATGGCGTCAGACTCGTGGATCAGCTAGAAGGTTCCAGGTGTTTTATGTGTGTTTCTGTTTACGGAGAACAAGGTGTTTACAGACTCACAGGTATCTTCTCCATTAAGTGTTGAGTTACGAGTTGATAGAACGCTGCATTCGAGATAATTGGTGAATAATTCAGCATCTTATTGATAAAACTAACCGCGTAACGTTATGTCCTGAAATGTAGAAATATCTTTTCAGTTAAACAAATGAGACACCATGTCAAACCTTAAACGACTATCTGAAGTTTTAAAGTAACTGAGTTGTATTTGTTGAATTCACTTGTTATTGTTTGTTTGTCCAGCTGATCATGTCGGAAAACAGACAGACCAGAAGATACCCCCAAAACCTGCAGGGGGTCCTGCAGTTGGCTGTAGATGCGGGATCAGCCTCTGGGGGTCCAGCTCCTGCACACCCCATGTCAGAGGAGGTAAATGTTTATTCTTCTCTGAACATGTTTCTGTTGAGGACTGTAATGACTTCAGCTTGTATTTGTTCCAGAGGAGGGCGTGGCTTGGAGAAGCTCTGGCAGAGATGTGCAAAGGCCAACAGGATGAAGTGGAGCAGATGAAACGATGCTTAGCTGTCCTACACAGACATGATGTGGCTGAAAAGGACAGAGATTGTGAAGAAGAGAGAGATGAAGATGATGACTATGAAGAGCAGGAATCAGCCTTTGAGATGTTGTCTGAGTTGTGTGAGAACCTGGACAACGCTAGAGGTTTGTGATCATCAGTATTACACTTAATACTCCAAACTTCTACTCAGATTTGATCATAGACTCAAATTATATGACCAACAAAGTATTATGGAATCTACTAATATTTGCATCTACTTCTGCAGATCTGATGATTCTTGGCGGCCTGGACTTGTGCGTCTCCAGGTATCTGTGTCATAAACACAGTGGGTTGAGGTGGCGGGCTGCCCAGCTCATTGCTTCTTGTGCTCAGAACATGCCACAGGTGCAAGAGCACTTGTTGAAGATGGAGGTGCTGCCAAAGCTGCTGCAGCTGACAGACTCAGACCTGAACGCCACCGTCAGAGTGAAAACTCTTTACGCTGTCTCATGTGAGGAGCAAAGACACGTGGAGACAGAGCTGTATTATACACCGAGGTGTAATCCTCATGTTGTTCTGCTGCAGGTCTGGTCCGAGAGCAGGAAGCTGGACTCCAGGTCTTTGTGGCTCATGATGGTTTCTCAGTATTGATGAGAGGCATGCAGTCAGAAAACGAGAAGCTCCGAACCAAGTCTGCGTTCCTTCTTCTCAACCTGCTGTCTGCTCACCCTGAACATAAAGGTATGAAGGAGAACACTAACGTTCTGGTGTCTCCTCCTGACGTTTGGGTTTAACAGCTTTTTCCAGTAAAGTGATTAAATCTGTTTATGATTGTAGTTATTATGTTTGTGAGATTCTGAAACTGCTGCATGTTTCCTCATTAACCTGGACTGGTTCACATTGTTTCCACTAACACCACAGAGGTTCCTCTTGATTCTCTTGAAAATTAATATTTTCTATCAAATGTGAAAATTTTGTGTGGACTAATATACTTAATTGTCTGAGGTATCGCAATCTTTTAAATGTCTACCTAAGTAACGTGAGTGGAGGGGGGGGGAGGTCCCCCAGATGTTCTGGACACCTCAGGGCTGCTTGTTAGGACCCTCATTATGGATAACAACTCAATGTAGCATATTTGTAGCTTCCTTATCCTGTTTAAAGGTGGAATATGGAACATTTTCATAAAAAAACAATATTTTTAATAACATTATACCTCCACGAGGTGTTTAGAGGGGAGTAGAATATTTCCTACAGGGTCGTCATGATCCTGGAGTCCCGACTGCTGGACACCTTGTTCTCTTGTAGCTGCAGCTGGTATGGGGTTAGATTTGTGCCAAAAGATTTAACCAAAATATACAGCTTTGCACAAAATATACCAGAAGAAAGCAACCAAATAAAACA
>SSNP01000271.1:186412-204608 GCA_006937955.1 Pachypanchax playfairii
ACATTTTGAAGCCTGTTAATGGGGTTGTACTGTGCTTTGCTGCCCTCTGCTGGCAGCTTGTTTGTACTGCAGTCTGTTGGCATACTGCCCTCTGCTGGCAGCTTGTGTGTATTGCAGTCTGTTGGCATACTGCCCTCTGCTGGCAGCTTGTTTGTACTTCAGTCTGTTGGCATACTGCCCTCTGCTGGCAGCTTGTTTGTACTGCAGTCTGTTGGCATACTGCCCTCTGCTGGCAGCTTGTTTGTACTGCAGTCTGTTGGCATACTGCCCTCTACTGGCAGCTTGTTTGTACTGCAGTCTGTTGGCATGCTGCCCTCTGTTGGCATACTGCCCTCTGCTGGCAGCTTGTTTGTACTGCACTCTGTTGGCATACTGCCCTCTGCTGGCAGCTTGTTTGTACTGCAGTCTGTTGGCATACTGCCCTCTGCTGGCAGCTTGTTTGTACTGCAGTCTGTTTGCATACTGCCCTCTGCTGGCAGCTTGTTTGTACTGCAGTCTGTTTGCATACTGCCCTCTGCTGGCAGCTTGTTTGTACTGCAGTCTGTTGGCATACTGCCCTCTGCTGGCAGCTTGTTTGTACTGCAGTCTGTTGGCATACTGCCCTCTGTTGGCATACTGCCCTCTGCTGACAGCTTGTTTGTACTGCAGTCTGTTGGCATACTGCCCTCTGCTGGCAGCTTGTTTGTACTGCAGTCTGTTGGCATACTGCCCTCTGCTGGCAGCTTGTTTGTACTGCAGTCTGTTGGCATACTGCCCTCTACTGGCAGCTTGTTTGTACTTGGCTCTTAAGCACTGTGCTGGCCGTTTGTATGCTTTTATTTTATTTTATTTTATTTTATTTTATTTTATTTTATTTTATTTTATTTTATTTTATTTTATTTTATTTTATTTTATTTTATTTTATAGACAAATGTTTTCTAAGGGGGCTGGATGTGCAGCTTCTCTCAGCTCAGGTAGCATGAACAACATCCGGGTCACGTTTCTTCTTCTACTTTTAAATGAAGCCTGCCAAACAGTTTGACCCACCCACCAAAACCATCATAACCAATGAGATTGGAGCTCTGATAAGCCCCTCCCACTGAGACTTAACGCAGAAGCAAAACCTGAGAGCAGAAGCGAAAAATAAAAGCATGAGCAAAAAGCTTCACGGCAGAACCAAAAGTTGCTCTTCAGAATAAAAGCCCAGTTAGTCTGAGTAATGCAGAATTTAGAAAGCACCAAAAATATAATAATAAAATATGAATAGTTAAGAAGCAAAATAAATGTTTGCTTTTGAAAAATAAATGTTTACTCATGAATGTATTTATCTCCTAACAGAGACAGTTGTGTCTATGGGGATGGTGCAGCAGCTCGTATCAGTTCTCCGTACGCCACGCTCATCTTTCCATGAACACGTTCTCGGTGCTCTTTGCTGGTAAGAATCATTTTCAGCCTTCCTCATTAATCACTTGATTGACAGCTGTAGTTTTGGTCAAGACAGAAAACATCTTGTAAACGTTGTTAGTGTCCAAATGAAAAGATAATGAGTTTATAAAAGCAGAGAGAAGTTTGTGTTTCATCACAGCAACTTTGTTTCTTTTAGTTTGGTGGAAGATTCTCCTCAAGGACTGAAAGACTGCAGGAATCCTGCTCTGGGTCTGGAGGGAATAATCAAACAGCGAATCAAAGATCTCCAAGGAAAAGATGAAAGTCGGGTAAATAAAGTTGTTTAGTCTGAGTTAACCATGTTGGGATTAGTTAGACTAAAATGTTAGTCCTTATTTATGTAATAAAATACAGTGGTTGACGGTTATATACACGACCTCGGTGTCCAGCAGTTTTGTGCATATAAGAGTTGTGTGTATTTATCTGTCGGTGGTCATTTGGACTGTAAACACGTGTAACAGTGTTCAGTATTAATAACAGATAATCAGAAATGATGTAATAATGTAATTACAATATAATAGGAGAATAAAACTCTCAAACAGAGGGAGTTATATACTCGTAGAGAAGATCCACTATGACACTATAAGTAAACAGATGTACCAGATACGCACGTGTGTGTGTGTGTGTGTGTGTGTGTGTGTGTGTGGGTGTGTGTGTGTGTGTGTGTGTGTGTGTGTGTGTGTGTGTGTGTGAGAACACCAGCAGAGGTTTACAGTCATGTAACTAGTGAGAAACAGAGAGATTCAGTGAGCTGTATGTACGATACTTCCACATGTTTTCTGTATATAAACGTCGACCACTGTAGTTTTAAATGACTAAAATATAAATGATATAATATTAGATGGAATCTGTAATTCAACTATTAAAGTAGTATTTTTGTTCTCAACAGGAAGAAGTTGATTTCTGCCAACGTTTGATGGATTTGTGTTTCAGTGGGAAACAAACAGATGATTCTGGGATGGATCGTTAAATCATTATGTATAAAGAAAAGTAACAGAATTAAATGAAATGGCTGCTGAGCAACATTTCTCTGTTTTTACAGTTGTTGATCATCTTTTTGGATGTTATCCAGGGACTGGATTAGACGGTGTAAATAGCTGTAATGTAAAAATAAAAAATAAATTTAAAGTTTACTGTTTGCTCTTTTCAAAAATCCACATAAAAGGTGTGTAATAAGTAGCATTTATTTTGCTTAAATGTGTCAGAATATCTTGTATTTGTAAACAAATCCCATAAAGGTAAATCAAGTAGATATGAAAGGATTTCATTTATTAATGGAAAAAATGATCCAAACCAACCTGCTCTCAAGTAAGAAATATTATATATAAATGACTAATATATACACATGAAACTAAAAGAGACTCTACAGCAAACTGTAAAAATCATCAGCTGTTATTAAACCTGAACTAAAATCCAGTTGATTAAAACAGTCCTCAGCTGATGACCCAAAGTCCTTCAGGATTTTCTGGTTGAGAGGAGAACTCATGGCTTCCAGGTCCAGATCATGAAGCAACCCCAGACCATCACACTACCACCAACATGTTTGTCTTATTTTTATTTTCAACAGCAGGTGACAGTAATGAGTTCAATCACAACCCCGTCACTTCCACTAACCACCAGAAACCAGTATTATTCCTCACTCCAAGTTGCATTTATTAGTCAACAAAAACGGTTCCTGTAACTACAGAACAGTTCAGTCACCGGACCAGAACCGGATCTTCTGATTCTCAGACATGCGTCTCCTTTCACCCTCTCTCACCAGAACTCACTGCTGACACAAAACGTGATTTATCACCAGAAAAAACAGACAAACATCGAGAAATGCTGCAAAGAAAACAGGCAGTTCAATAAACAACGCAAATGAATCGAACCGTCTCAAAAACTAGATCAGCAAGTAAGAAACAAGCAACTGTCTGACAATGAGTTTCTATTTATAGATGGGACATGCCACAGTGTTATGTGTGCTAAGTTGGCCACCATATTAGAAAAGGCTAAATTTCTGGTCACCCAGTACATATAAGTGAGTTAGGGACGAATGGACGCTCCCTCGTAAGTCGCAGGAGTTACGTTCTAAAAATAACCTGCAATAGGTATGAAATGAATCAGCTTTATTTTTTACAATTATTATAGATGTTTTAAGGCTGTAAAAACCCCTCATTACACACTTTATACACTTTTTCTCTCTTGTTAGGACGCAGAACACAATGTGGTATAAAAACAAGCAAAACTACGAGGCTGTGAAAGGTGAACTGTGTTACAGTGAGGGATCGCTGTAATACATATATATCTACACAGCTTCTAGTAATACATAGAGCATATTATACTACATAGACTTTTCTATATATCCAGTGACTATGGAGTATTTATTAACTGTATATTACTGTTATTATTATTATTATGGTTATTATATTTGGAACAATATAAATTTCTAAGCATTTGCTGATGATAATTTAATGCTTCCTATGTATATAAACTGGAGGTTTTTATAACAGTGATATTTGGACACATCATAATAATTATAATGTCACAGCTTCTCTGTTTGAAAATGTAAATATTTTGTTCAAACAGCCTAAATGTCTCTATATTTAAGAAGAAAATAACAATGAATGTTAAATTATTCAGTGTTTTGTGTTACTGATATTGAACTATTTAAAGGTTATGATAAAAACACCTTCAGACCCTGTTATATGCATCATAAAGCCCAAATATATGTTATACATACCAAATTTGGGTACCAGGCCATTAATGTTGGTCTTATTCAGCCTAAAAGTTTATCTGTTTGATAAAATCTATGTTTAATATGGGTTTAATATTTTATATAGATTTATATATGTTGAGAATGCTGCAGATTTTTTAGAAGGTCTATATTAGGTGCTAGAGGGAGACACGCATACATTATATATATATTGTGTATATATGGAATTATGGCAAACAACGTATTGTTTCGCTCTCTAATTATGGTATTTTATTTTTAAAAAGTATAATACTGAAAATTCTATGTATTATGCCTTTAAATTGGATGTAACAGGAAACTCACCTTCCAGCAAGTTCCACTTTAGTCTCAAATGTAATTAAAAAACTAAATGACAGAAGCAACATCTGATATTCATTAGTTGGTTTCTGTCAGTTTTTATTTGTTACTACTCTTGTCAGTTTCAAGTTATTTCAATGGCCATTCTTTTTTTGTCTTTAACATAAAGGTACAAACAGTTTTGTCCATGTCTGTATATCTAGATGTTACTCATAAGGTTAAGATTAGAACTCACAAGAAGAAACAAGACTCACAATTATGGATTCCATATTTATTTACTGTAAACAAACAGATTTTTCTATAATCGCCATTTCACACTGTGCTAAAATTTGGTAGAGTGACAATTACATCAGACAAAAGAAGCAGTGGGTCGAGGTGCAGGGATGATGTTACACGTTTAAATTCCTCAGGGATGTTGGTAAATCAGAACTAAATAACTTTTCTACAGTCGTGCCTCAGACAGCTGGATCCGGTGTTCTGTTGAAATATGTTACCTGTTGAGATGTGCTACACACACATGTGTCGTTCTACAGTCTCAACTCCAATAAACAGATTTATTGTTTATTTTTATTTCTATATTTTTCCATAAATACATTTTACCTATCAAATAAATTCTTCCAGGACAGGAACACTAAATATGATGTTATTTCTACTTTCTTTACATTGTCAGAGCAACAGGCAAATGTTTGGACACACCCAGAGGAGAAGGACCCAACAATGGCTGATAAGAACCCAGAGGGCTTTTATATAGAAAATATCAGGGAAGGATCATAAAAATATGTTTAAATAATTAACAGGAAACACTCACCATAAACAAGTATAAACTTCTAATAACACCTCATTATGAAATAAGTTGTTAATTAATACTATGGAGGTATTTTTCATCAGGGCAACATAAATCACCAGAACACCACTTCCTGCTGCGACCTGAATTACTGAAGTTATTAAGTGTGATATAGGAGGACCAGAGACGTCCAGAGTGTCTCACATGTTTTTAGACACGTTTCATAACAGATTAAAGTTTATAAAGTTATTTAGTATTGATTTAAGATCTCTTCCATTTTGAAAAGTCGTCTTTGTTCTCCACTGCTCTGACATCACCGACAGCAATCAGCAGCTGTGCCAAATAATACGTCACCATGACAACAATGTGACCATGCTGCATTGGTGGCAACACCTTGAAAACTTGTACAGCCAGTGATGCATCAGACACCATGAAGATCAAACTTCCTAATAATGTAAATATATGACGTGTTCTTAGTGCCAGTGCAGCCATGAGAGTGATCAGGATGATGTAGACCCCCACACCTGGAGTTAGTAGGTCAGAGTCTGGTACTTTCTGCAGGAATGGATATAGATAGATGTAGAACGCTCCGCCCACCAGTACCAGGATCAGATACAGGAGGCGGGTCCAGGAGGACGAGGAATATGATGTGTATTGACTTGACAGGAAGGACAGCGAGTAGAGCAGATGAGCCAAAGCAAACGCTCCCATTCCTGAAATAAATATGGAACTTGAGCAACATTTGTATTAAACTGTGTGAGACTTGCTTCATAAACATTTAAATTTAATATATTCAACACTTGTAAACATTGTTTATCTAATTATGCTGGCTAAAAAAGATCTATATCATATCATTCTTATGATGCCTATCAAATTAGCATGATCATTTACATCATTCCTTTCAATAAACCACGAGTCCATCAACGGAGAGTTTAACGTTAAAAAACACGCGTCTTACCATGAAGGAACAGTTCAGGCCAAACCAAGCAGCAATCACCCACAGCAGAAAATATTAATCCACCTGCCACGCCCAAAACACTCTGACCTCCGTTCCAGCTCAACACCACAGCAGCCAGCAGGAGAGTCGGGGCTGATTTGACCCCTGCAGACAGGACTGATGGGGCCGAATCAGGAGTCAAAAGGTAGAAATATAAAGCCGAGGACACAAAGAACGGCAGGAGATAGAAAAGAAGAACACAAGACTGACAGAAAAACACATAATGAAAAAAAATCAGAAGAATTGTCACAATTCTTCACATCTGAAAAAGATTTCAGACAATTTGATGTTTCCCATGTGCACACAGTGAAAATAATCAATAAATACCATATTTCTCCTCTGCCGCCTGTCATAGGCGTGCGTCTCCAGGATGTCCATCTGTCCTCTCTCGGCTCAGTTGGAACTGCAGCAGCTGTCCCGAGTTGGACGGAACCGTCTTCTTTTCTATGTGGATTTTTCTTTTGATCTTTCTGCTTTCACTTCCGTGACTTTCTGAACATTCTGCTGTTTCTTAATCTGACAGATTTCCACGACTGTGAACTTTGAACTCATTCCTGATAATCAATATCCTACCAGATTCAAGTTCTCATGAACAAACGGATGACCTTTGACCTCTGTACCAGCAACAGATTGATGACAACAACATGTACGGAGTAAAGTCCAACTGTGTGTAATCACTGTAAAAATTATCTTCATTTATGAATACTGTTTATGCTACAACAATGATGCTTTGATTATTGATTATTACATTAAATGTGTCGTCAATTAAATATACCACAAGTTATATATGATATTGATTATTCTATTGTTTCTAGTTTAATACAGCAAATGTCCTAAAATAACATTTTTTAAAAATCCCCCAAAACACACAAATATTTGAATCCAGTATTATCAGTTCCAGTTTAAAGGTTTATTGTTGTAATAACACATTAATATGCAGTTTCTTACATATAGATTATGACTCCAAAGCAACATGTAGGAGATTGTAAAACAGGTAATGATTAACCGACGCCTCCTAAACTTTGTACTCTGATTTCATTCCTAGAGTTTTCCAGGTGAAAGTGTGGACGACTCAGGTGAGCAGAACAATAAACACAGTAAAGTTACGCCAGTCAGGAGGTGACGGAGCGATACGGAGCTCAGTCCTGTGTTTTTATGTTGTTTTGCAGTTTCTGCGTTGGTTTTATGTTTCTTCGTCCGTCTACACAGACTATGGCAACGAGTCCTGTCAGTGTTAAAGTTGGAGTTGTGGGATATGGACATCTAGGTTGGACCTTCTTTACCAAACCTCAAACAATCAGCATATGATTTGATGGTTTACTGGTAACACATGGGTGTGATTTTAGGACAGTACCTGGTGGAGAAGCTCCTCAGGGACGGACCTGCTCTTGGACTGATTCTGAGTTTTGTCTGGAACAGGAACTCTGATAAACTTGAGGGTTCGATTCCAGCTGAACTGATTCTGGACGACCTGTCTTGTTTTGCAAACAGGTTTTAAACACGTACACATTTACACTGCAGTGTGTTGGTCTCATGTACGCTGTTGATGGTTTGAATCTGTTTTACAGGCAGTGTGATGTCATCGTAGAGGTCTGCCATCCACAGATTGTGACAGAATTTGGAGTTCGTTTTCTGTCACAGTGTCACTTCATGGTGAGATCATTGTCTGTTTTTTAGTAGACCGGTGAAGAAAATACCAAAAAGCTTATGTAGGATCTTTACTGATATTACCAACATGTTTTCAGTAGGTGAGTCTTCACAACATAGAACACAATAACATAGAAACATACAGATAGACACAAGGATGATAATAATGTTAATCAGTTATAACGTTATAAAATCAGACTGATCAAACCTGGGAAACAAATTACATTTTCATGGA
Organism: Pachypanchax playfairii; assembly: GCA_006937955.1. Classification (NCBI taxonomy): domain Eukaryota; kingdom Metazoa; phylum Chordata; class Actinopteri; order Cyprinodontiformes; family Aplocheilidae; genus Pachypanchax; species Pachypanchax playfairii. Next base: position 194,532 of record SSNP01000271.1, read on the forward strand.
CAAATAACAACCAAATTGGACTTTTTTATGGAACGTATTTGGAGTTTTGAGGAAGAAAACATGGTTCCAGATAATTCCACCACATGAACGTTATCTTCCCTGTGAACCACGGTGGTGGTAGTATCATGGTTCACAGCTGTGTAGTTGTATTCAGTCACATAAAATCAGAGTTTCATATTCTCATACTAACATTGGGCTCTTGTTGTATATCTTTCGTGGAATTTTGGAGATGTTTTAGATTGGACAATACTGTGCAAATGTTTTGAATCTTTCTCTTTTAAAAACAATAGCTTCAAAAAGCAGCCAAAGTCCAAAGAAAACATCTATTAAATTATGAAAGAATACTGATCAAGGTAGTTGGAAAAGTTTGCGCTGCATTGTAAATTTGTAGAAATATAAAATATTATCATATACAGTATAATGTCCATCATATCCAGATCTGTATTCCACATTTATCCAGTTAGGTTTCTCTCTAAAGGTGGGATCTCCTTCGGCCCTGTCCGATACTGATCTGAGCCAAAAGCTGCATCAGGCTTCTGTAAAATATGGTAAGACGCTTTATGTTCCCAGTGGTGCATTATGGGGAGGCCACGACATCCAGAGACTGAACGATAGCGGGACATTAAAGGTATTCAGTTACTGCTTTTGTAAAAGTCTCTGCTCTTAAAGGTGGTATATGGAACATTTTCATTAAAAGCAATATTTATAATAAAATAAAACCTCCACGGGGTGTTTAGAGGGGTGTAGAATGAAAATACAGCATTTCCTTTAAAAATTATATTTGAAGTAAAATATTATAAAATCTTAATTTTGGTGGGTACAACGTTGGCATTTTGTTTACATCTACCAGCCAATAGCTGGCAGAGCAGCGGGCACCATTATGGGTTGTCTAACACTATAAATAATCCAGCACAGTGATGCTGGTACTGTGGAGTCTGCAGGTCAAGCAGCTGGAAGCACTGGGGACATGTGGTGATTATATACATTATTTACTTGCTATATCTGATTCCTTTGGGGTTTCTCATGTGATGAGAAAGTTCTGTGTGGAAGTGTTTTTCATTAGCTGCTAAGCTAACACGGAGCTACATGTTGGTGAAGGGGAGGAGCTTCGGGCCACTTTTTGAACTGGAAGACACACCACGGAGGACTTTATTGCTTTTTTTATTTTATTGTATAAGTGGGGCGTGCAGGATGGTGTATGGGGAGGAGAGAGGATCTTAAGAGGGGCTGCAGGAAGTTTTGGAGCCACAGTGCAACTATGAACTCTTTGCCACAGACTGAATCGATGACTGAGCTTCAAACAGGAAGGAGCTGCTTTTATCAGAGTCAGTGTGTGATCAGCGGGGCTGGAGAACATGATTAGTGAACTGAACTCATGATATTTTATTGTCCTGCTAGGATCGGGGATCAGAGTGGGTTTGATGAGGAATATTCGGCCTGAGCGTCGGAGCGCGCGGGGGGATGGCGTTAACGAGCCTGGCACCCTGATGGTTGAAGGCTTTGTGCTGTGTTATTCTGTTCCAAGTTCCATATACCACCTTTAATTCTGTTAGCTTGACCAAATGTCCCACTGCTTCAGCTGCATAAGTCAGTTTTTCAGCCATAAATGTTTCTGAAAAATTCAAATGATTAATTTCAGGCTCTGTTCATAAGAATGTCCAAACATCCATCCTGCTTCCGGCTGAAAGGAGACGTTCTCACTGACTGGAAGGAAGAAGAAGGCCGGCGGGTTTTATTCAGAGGCTCCGTGGCAGAGTTGTGCCCACTTGCTCCAAACAACGTCAACAGCATGGCAGCAGCTGCAGTGGCAGCAGGAAGACTCGGCTTTACGGGAGTTCAGGGAGAGATCGTATCAGACACGGCGTGAGTCTCTTCATCTTTACAAACTACAACTACTACATTTAAATGTTCAGGTTTCTATTTCTCTATGCTCTCCAGGTTAATAGACTATCACGTGGTGGAGGTGGAGGTGACTGGTTCTGATGGTTTTTCTGTACACACGGTGAGGAGGAACCCAGCCAGACTTGGAGCTGTAACTGGTAGTGCAACATATCAGTCTTTCTGGAACAGTTTACTCAGTAAGTGTCCACTGGTTCCTAGAACCATTTCCAAGAGTTGGACCCATAATATTTGAATGGTCTAATTCTAAGACTGTATTCACAACTGATTGGTTTTGTGGTCATTTTTATTAATATTTTACTTTTTATCTAATTCAACATCGTTTGTCGTAACAAGCAGAGAAGAAAATAAAACCCGTCTTCCAATTCATTGCATTTCTGTGTGTTGTAGAAGTATTGGCATTGGTACTCAGTATCGGCAAATACTCTGATCCAAGTATCAGTATCGTATCGTTTGAAAATCGTTGCATCCCTAAGCAAAAGAAAAATGTCTCATTTATTTAGATGGCAGGACGGGACTTAAAGGGACAATAAGTTTATAAATATATAAAAGTGTCAAATTTCTTCCTCATACATGCTCCAACAATGTCCTGGTTAATAGAAAGACCCCAGACATTTTCACCGTAGTTGTCTCTATATGCATGTAAAATCACTTTAATAAAGTTTGTTCGGGTCTAACAGACACAGCCTAATGCGTGGTGACGTCATGCGCGTTCACGCTCAGGCATAGTGTTTGCTATCGCTGGCAAAAGCTGCAGAGCCAGAGGTAGAAGCATGGAGAAACTACCCGCCTCTGCATAAGAGTGACTGTTCACAGATTTATAATTAGTGAAAAAACTACCAGTGAAAAAGACTTGCGTCGTTTACAACCATTTTACAACTTAGTCATGCTACGCTAACTTCACTGGTCCCAGGAAATGTAAGAGACAACTTTTTTATCCTGGTAAATGGTCCATACTTTTAAAGTAGCAACTAGTAAAGTTATTATTAGCTACTAGTGGGATTATTTAGTTTATGCACAAAGTGTTAGAGTTTCATGATTTATTAATTTATCTGTATTATTTGGCTTCTTCTCTTGATTCACTTTGCTATTCATTTGTCCACGTATCACATCCTAGAAATACACTCAAATTGATTTAGTCTAAATATCTTACATCACATTTATTACCTCAGTTGAAGTCAATCTGTAAATTGTCCAGTACAGGACTCTCTGTACTCTCACCGTTCCTTTTCACTCTGTACACCTCAGACTTTCAGTACAGGTCAGAGTCCTGTCATCTACAGAAATACTCTGATGACTCTGCAGTTGTTGGTGGATCAGAGATGGACAAGAGACTGAGTCCAGAGACCTGGTGGACCACTTTGTGTCCTGGTGTTCGAGCAATAGACTCATCTTGAATATAAACAAGACAAAGGAGATGATTGTGGATTTTAGGAAGAGCAGCAACATGACAACACCCATTTCCATCATGGAGAAGAAGTGGAGGTGGTGGAGGAGTATAAATACCTGGTGTTCACCTGGACAACAGACTGAACTGGAGACACAACTGTGATGCTGTTTTTAGGAAAGGACAGAACAGACTGGACTTCCTCAGGAAGATTAGATCCTTCAATGTTTGCAGAAAGATTTTAAGTGTTTAGGGCAAAAAAATGTACTTAATTGACCAATCTCCATGATTCTGTTACTAGTCTGACATTTGTTCTGGACTGTGAGGCTGTCAGACTGTTACAACACGTGTTGTTCTGGTAGTTTCAGAGAGGAAAAAGTAAGTGGTTTATTTTAACCCTGGACGGGGGTAAAGTGAGACAAGGAAACATCCTGTGTAAATTTAACTGATATATCATTTTAGCTGCCTTAGAGGGGAGCAAATGTACAAAGTGTCCCACTTTACGCCACTCTATGATGATTTATGTGATGTCTATGGGTGCCTCTCCAAACCTCCACCAAGCAAAATACAAGGATTCGTCAAAAACATCAGACTTCTGTATAAATGATATTTTTTATTAAACCAGGAACTTTATAAACACAGGTATGCAGTTTTGGTTAAATACGCTACCTGGACAGATGACGCTATAAAACTCAATTTCCGGTGCACCCTGGTGGAGAACAAATGCAAATTTTATCTAATAAACACTTCAGTGAAAATAATTGAATTTTAGTTTTTCCTTACAGATACTTATTTTCTAATGTACAAACAACTTCTGCATTGCATCAATATTGATGCAATAAACTTGTTTGTGTTTATAAGCAACATCTTTTGAGAATCTGATTCCAATTTCTTGTTTCTGAAAGTTTGTAAAGGTCATGGGGGCAGAGTTTACTTGTGCTGAAGAGGATGAGGAGGTCTTTCTACAACATGGGAGGAAGATCTTCTTACAAATTCCATATAAATTAAATGGATCACATGGATCAGCGGTTTGGATGGCGGCATTTCTGAGCTCCTGCAAACTGTGTTTGAATAAACTGAGCAAATAATGAAAGGAGTCAGATATCATTTGTAAAATACTAACATGTGTATTTATATATATATTTTTAGCTTTATTAAGTTCATCTGGTACAGCATTGGAACAAACATCATTCTTACAGTGGAGTGACAGAAAACACCTAGTAAAACCATTTTGTCTATTCCAATAGAAATCATGTACCTTAGTTCCCTTTTATTTTCTTCCTTTTATCTTCAACTTGAAAGTAAAACAACCACCTCAAACCTCGGTCACATGTTTTCCTCCTACAAATAAATACTTCCTCAGACTGCACATTAAGTGACACATAAACAGGCGTGTTTACTCAGCATTGAAAAACCTGATTCAATAAGGCAAAGAAACAAAATGAAAAACACACATTTTCAAAATAAGAGCTTTTTTTGTTTTGTTTTTAAGCTACTTGTTATTGTGCATGTGTGTGCTCTCCACTTTATTTCCATTCTGAGGAGTTTTGTAGTAAACAGAACATTTGAAATGAAGCTACAGTTTCACTTTGAATGTATGATCATCTGGTAAATGAAGGAAGGGTATTGCTGTTTGTTCTGATCCATATCTGAATCAAATAGAAAACCCACACGCTGTAGATGAATGTAACTCAGCATTAGTAAATCCAACACTGATCTGTTGTTTTATCTGCATTGCTGGTGTAATATTGAGGTACAAACTGGTTGGGAAGACACTGACAGTGATGCAGTTGTTTGTTTTTCTCCACAAAAAGCCACTAAATTCATGACACACACTAACACAGCTGCACTTCTTTACAAAGTTTGAGGTGTAAGAATGACTAACAGCTGCTACAGATGAAGTTTCACTAGAGAGATTCAGCATGTGTGTGTGTGTGTTCCTCAGTTTTTATCGCTGGTCACCTCGTCACCATCCCCGTTGGCGCCCAGGACAGCAGATACTTTGTTTTTAACCGGCACGGTGAACGGCTGGCGGATGTTCACTCGATCCTTTTCTGCTTCCAGATCCTCGTCGTAGCGCTCGTCCTCATCATTGTCTTCAGCTTCGCTGTGGTGTGGCGAGGAGTGGCGGGACAGAGCTGGAGAAGGTGGAACAGAAGCTGGTCGGGGATAACGGAAACCTGCGGTCTGAAAAGCAAAGCGGGATCTCAGAAGCTGAAGAGACGAAACTTCCTCAAACATTTTACGTTTGAACATTTCTATAAAAACTTTGACGAGGGCCAATGCAGCTCGCTATCGCACCTCCACGTTCGCAGCTTCACTCCATCATTGATTTTATATGCAGCTTATCTAAATATAAATAAAGCTTTATTCATTTGACACTGAGCATGAGTGACAGCTGATGGGTGCTGCAAACGTGATAAAAGGCTGAAAGAGCTAAATTAAAGGAAAACGTACCCCCCCTCCCCAGATACAGTCTGAGATTTAAAAAATAACATGATAAATGGGAGAGACTGGAGGACTAAGGGGGCGTGGCATTCTGTGCTGTGATTGACATGTCACTCTGACACACGCGCCAGAGAGGGACAGGTGAAATGGAGGAACATTTGGATGAGACGAGCAGCTCTGATCTGTATCGTTTCGAACCGATAGTTCACCCTTCAGTGGATTGGCGGCATAGAATGAGGCTCTTCTCTACTGGTACACTGTTAGCTAACGCTATTAGCTCCAGTTACATAGTGTGACTCTGCAAACAGGTGCAGCTGCGCGCGACAGTACTACCGCTTTAAGCCGATGGTTCGTACTGCAGCGGCTTCAGCGTCTTAGAATGGGACCTGTCCCTTCGTAGTAGTCTTAGAATGGGACCTGTCCCTTCGTAGTATATTGTTGTTGATAAAAGCAAAAGCAAAATTTGGATTAGCGTGTAATATCTGTGACTCAGCCTCATCGGGGTGCGACCGCGACCGCTGCACATTACTGTCCACAACAAAAGCATGTTTCCGAGAGGTGTCCACGGTATAAATCAACATGAAGAGAAAACCCTTCAGTAATGTGTTAAAAACATGTTTTCATACAATCACAAACACTAAAATGAACTCTGATAACGGTCGTATCCACTTCCTGTTCAAACTCACTCACTACTGAGAGGTGTGGCCGAGAGACGATGCGACTTTCAGCAGCGGCAGAATCATGACGTCACAAATAAAGAAAATAAGGTTTCAGCCAATAGCAATGCCTGATCCAATTCAAGTGCAGTGTCACATTATTAAACCTGAAGAGGGCGCTCCACTAACGGTTGTTGGTATAAAATGAATAGTTTTATAAAAAAGTGAAAAAATACTAAAAGCAAGACCCAGAAATGTAGACAGGACTCACTCATTTATAGAGTTAATCAGCAAAACAAAGTTGATTTAATATGGGTGTGTGATGGTTTAAATATGATGATTTCAGAGATGTTTACATAGGATCACAATAGGGGGAAGTTTTCAAATTAATTTTGTTGCCATGGAAACCCCAAAAGGCTCCTGATCCATGATAGAGCATCTCTGGTGAGCAACCTGGTCAGTTTGATGTGTCATATGTGGGTTTATGTCAGACTGTTGGTCCTGTAGGTCATTTCGGTGCTGTTTTCGGCAAGTTCCGTTGCCATGGTAACCCAAACTTGCTGTAGTCATCATAGTTCAGTCCTAGAGGCCAAACTGATTGATTAATTCTGTCACATATCACGGGTAGTTGAGCCTGTCTTGTGTGAGAAACGGGTCCTTCTGATGGCGAACGGCGTTTCCATGGTCACACAGTAAAAGTTATATAGGAGATATTTAAATCTATGATAGACCCATGTTTTGTGATCAGAGACAAGGTGGAACAGTGTCTTTAGGTAAAAGTATACTGACACAGTAGCCTCTAGAAAAAGGTCACGTTTTTGGCTTTTTTTGCAGCATTTTACATTCATTTTCAATGAGAGGTGTTTTTTGTGAATACCGTTGCCATGGCAACTTGAAATGTCATCAAACAATGATGGAGACCAGATGTGCACAGTCCTGATCAGTTTGACATATCATACACATAACATCTGGCAGTTCGGGGGTGGTTTTTGGCGTGCTGCGTCGCCATGGTAACTCAGATTGCCAATAAAAGTAATTCCACACTTTCTGTAATCGAGCCGGACAATTTGCTGTATGTTGTGTATGGGCGCGTCTTTTCATTTAGGCTGCAGAAGAAGAATGAATCTATGTGTAAAGAGAATAAGACGTCGGCCATATTGAACTCAGACCGATGGGTTTGGGCTGCTGTCAGTCGTCTCCGTTCATTATGGCAGACACTAACTGACTTACCGAAGCGGTTTCCTCCGGTTCGTATGCAAAGGTGTCGGGGAAGGCTTTAGCCAGCGCCATATGACGAGCCGCAATGTAAAACTAAAACAGATAAAAGGAACAAAAAAATTCAAGGTGAAGCTGCTGCGTGGAACAACAATGATGTTCTGTATTTATAACATTACCCTTCCGAGGTATCTCCAGTCCAGGAGGTCACTCAGGCGCTCCGTGCGGTTCCTCTGGATGATCCGCTGGCGCCGGCTCTGCTTGCAGAACTGGAAGAGGAAGGAAGTGAGCTGGTTGCATGAATCATCGACGCCCTTGTACCGACGGTCCAGGATGTAAATACCTATCAAATAAAAAAAACATCATGAGAAATGCTGCATCACTGATTCACAAAGAAATGATTCTAAAAACCAATTAAAAGGTAGACACCATAAGCCGAGGGATCTGCTATGTGTTCCTCCATGAAACATCCAAAACCCGACAGGTTAGTCGAGATGGAAGGAATTCCCATGACCGTGCACTCAGCTGGAGACAACACAAACATGATGAGGTTCATCTAGCAACATTCCTCCAGTAACAACAAATCCGTCAGCGTTCGAGTCCCACCTGGTGTGTAGCCCCAAGGTTCATAGTAAGAGGGGAAGACACCGAGGTGACAACCTCTGACAAATTCTTCATAATCCATGGGAAGAAGAGGAGAGGTAGATGAAAGGAACTCTGGATGGAAGATGATCTGAGGATGAAGGATTCATTAGAACTTGAAACGTTAGTTTTAAGGAGAGAAGGTCAAATAAAGGTCCAACAATTTGCACCCAGAAAGTTGTTCAAAAACCATCTGAATGTCAGGCCGTCGTACCTTGACTCGGTCAGCAGAGCTGTTGAAAAGGCCGATGCGGCGGACGCAGCTGAGGATGGGGTCGCTGCTGTCCTCCAGCATGTTATGGGTGCAGACTGGAGGCTGAGACTGTCTCTGAGTGGCAAAGATGGCACGCTTCATTATGGTAAAATCTTCTTTGTCCAGCATCTTCGACACATCTGGCAACTGGCCACTAAAGAAACAAACATCTGGAGCTGATCTACTGGACTCGTCTAATGTTATTAATTAACAAGTGGTCGACTTACACAAGAAGTGACTCATAAAGTTTCTTTCCGAAGCGCTCCTTCACTGTCTGAGCGGTGTCCCTGTCCAGGACAAACAGGAAGAAAATACACATTAAATTACAGCTAAAAAAAAAAAAAACAACTTTTAGTTTGAGGCTAACAGACTCACCAGAGCTGCTTCCTGACTGCTTGGCCCTTCAAGGTCTCCACGTTGAAGTTGTTTGTGCGAGCTGGCATGATGAAGAAGGCGATGACAGTCACGTCACTGTGGTTGACCTGTGCAGAGTTCTTACAGGTGAGACGGAGGACAATAAAAACAGACCTGAAAAGTTTCACACACTCACCCTCAGTAGATAGTTGAGTCTGGCCAAAGCCTCCAGGAAGATGTCTGCTCCTTTGTTGGAGAATTCGTACCTTCCAGCTATGAAGAGGAACAAACACTTGTCCAGGTTGAAGTCCAGATGTCTAACAATCAAAAACAGATGTGAGTTCAGAATGTCTGTTTTAAGTTTTTACTACAGCAGCATCACAAATGCTTTTTAAACTCTTTAATAGTGGTTCTGACCCATAGAAGTGGCCCCTGACAAACTCCTGGATGCGGTTCTTGCTCTGAGCGTGGAGGTTTTGAAACTCATGCATGGCAGAGAACTTCTTGACATTGAGCCCGTTGGGAGTGACAATGTCTGTGTGAGGAATCACATTTTAAAACCATTAAACTCACAAGCACAAAAAAAACTGCTCATACAAACAAACAGCAGCTGTTTTAATCAGCGATGAAGATAAACATTAACTTCCTGTTAGAAACGTCTCCCATCGTTTCTGTAACATCAAAGAGACTCACGTATCAGCTGTTCCATCTAAAGATGGACAATGTGTCTCTGTCTGCTGTGAAAAGCTGAGACACACTGAGCTGTGAGTCTGTCTGGACCCACCCTTTAGACCTGGTCTGTCTGGATCCCCCTTTAGACCTGGTATGTCTGGACCCACCCTTTAGACCTGGTATGTCTGGACCCACCCTTTAGACCTGGTCTGTCTGGATCCCCCTTTAGACCTGGTCTGTTTATGCTAACTGTTATTTGTGTAATACAGTCTGATGTCATGCTAACAGCTAACCATGTGCATCACTACACATTATGTGAATATGTTATGTCATGCTAACCGCTAACCATGTGCATCACTACACATTATGTAAATATGTTATGTCATGCTAACAGCTAACCATGTGCATCACTACACATTATGTGAATATGTTATGTCATGCTAACAGCTAACCATGTGCATCACTACACATTATGTGAATATGTTATGTCATGCTAACCGCTAACCATGTGCATCACTACACATTATGTGAATATGTTATGTCATGCTAAC
>SSNP01000271.1:204967-216819 GCA_006937955.1 Pachypanchax playfairii
TACACATTATGTAAATATGTTATGTCATGCTAACAGCTAACCATGTGCATCACTACACATTATGTGAATATGTTATGTCATGCTAACCGCTAACCATGTGCATCACTACACATTATGTGAATATGTTATGTCATGCTAACAGCTAACCATGTGCATCACTACACATTATGTAAATATGTTATGTCATGCTAACAGCTAACCATGTGCATCACTACACATTATGTGAATATGTTATGTCATGCTAACAGCTAACCATGTGCATCACTACACATTATGTAAATATGTTATGTCATGCTAACCGCTAACCATGTGCATCACTACACGTTATGTGAACGGCACCTGGTTTCCTCTTGAGCAGGTGTTCGGCCTCGATGGCTGTAATTTGTGATACTGTGGTGAAAACATGCGTGCAGTGTGCAGCCGCCCGCTCCAAACAGTATCGATGGTAGATCTGTCGATCACCTGCTTCCTTATCCACGTTAAACTGAGCGAGACAAACACACGACACAAAATGTTATAAAACCTGATCACGTCAGATCAGGTTCTTTCTGGGTTTTCTATGAAACATGCTTACCTCTGCCAGGTTGTTGTAAAAGTCGACATTTCCAGCACACAGGTAGCGTCCCAGCAGCGTAGCATGAGTGGTGAAAATAGTAGCAATGGGCAGCTGTCTCTGTCTGCACAGCACCAGGCCCAGACCTGCTAACCACTCGTGGAAGTGGGCCACGATGTGCGGCGGCTCCTCGCTCTGAGCTGCATACTAGAAACAAGACAAACTCACTTCAGTTGAAAGTCATGAGAGTTTGAAAGTTTAAGGGAAAAAAAAGAAAAGCAAGTGTTTGATTTAAATGTGTCACCATCAAATCTGTGAAAAATGTGAGAAAAAACAATTTCCTGACAATGAATTCATGCTTCAGGTTTTAAAGGGTTAATCTATATTTATTATATTTGTTTACCATAGCAGGTTTTGAACTGAGAACAAACTGAAAAGTCCTTGTGACCTTAATCTGCTGGAGCTCTAACTCATTCTTATTTTAATATTTAAAACATAAACATCTTAAACACATTTAAATTCCACGCCAACTCCCAACGCTTGACGCCAGGCGGAGCTACCGCTCAGCTGGTCTCCAGCATTAGTCTCACTACTTTCTGGAAGGACTCACAGAATTTGGGGTTTTACTTTTCTTTTGTGCTGTTTAAGATTTCAATAATAAATTAGTAACAACAACTACATTTTGTTTTCCCCAGTCAAACATGCAAAATCCCTTTTAATGCTTTCCAACCTTTACTCAAACAGAAAAACCCAGAACATGGATCAGATCCTTGTTCCTGTACATGACAGCTCTGCATCATCCTGCTGACCTCTCCTAGAAGCCATGCAGTCAGGAAACCAAACAGCACGGCATCGTTGGCCTCACGGTCGAACCACGGCACGCCGATGGCACACAGCTCCCACAGCTCGCTCTTCCAGCGATCCAGAGACCAGGCAGTGAAGCCCACATCAATCAGAACTACGTAAGGGCTGCCTTCAATGAGCCAGCGGCCAAAATAAACCTGTGGGGAGGACGTAGAGAAAGCTGTGAGGGTTGGAAAGATGTTCAAATAAAGAACAGGATTTAAAGAATTCTCACCGTTCCTCTCCCACATGACTCCAGCTCTACAGACATTGTTGAAACAGCTGCACTGTTCCTTTAAAAATAGCCCCACTTCAAGCCTCGACACATAAAACCACAGCAACCCTGGAGTGACGCAGCACAAAACCTGACCAGTATCACACACTCGTCTATTTCTGAACAGCCTCTGTGTGAAGGCAGGAAACAGAAACACGGCCTCTGACCTTTGAGTGGAAATGTTTTGGTCAGAGGCGGAGTCGGTCAAATAGAAGGTGATTCCTGGTCAGGTTTCACTGACAAACCTCCCTCTATAATGACTCCAGTAACCAGCTATGACAGTGGAACATGTACCTTACATCCACTGGAGTTCATCTTGTCAATAGTGCGTTTCAGCACCGGGTTGGTGGGTTCGATCAGCTCCACCTGAGTACGCACGTTGCTCTCCACGTAGGGACCCACCAGGAAATAGTTCTCTCCCCATTCCTCTGCAGTCAGACGGGCTTTGGTCTGGATGACGGTGTAGATGCCTCCAACTTCAAACAAACAAGCCACAAAGTCACGACACAAACAGCAATAAAGGCTGTTTCACTCAGATAAAAAGACTTGCCTTTGTTTGCAACCTCCCAAGCTATTTCAAACAGAACTGCATCCTCCAAATCAAACTCCTCGTCCCACTCATCGAGTCCTGACAGGGACGTGACGGAGAGGCTGCGAGCCAGCGGCATGCTGGGTAAAAATAAAACACACTCCACTGAGAAGGGAACACATCAAATCTATGTAGAAACAAAGCGTGACTAGCATGTTGAATATTTTAGCCAAGAAATCTTTAAGGGGTTGAAGAGTTCATCTCTTCTTTAAAGAGTCTCTTCCATTTAAAACAGTTTTTCTGAGGTTTCTGTTGAATATTTTAGCTCCACAGGTGTTCTTACCTTCATAGTGGGTGAAAACAGGTCAACAACTTCTTTCAGTTTTAATCTCTCAAACTACGCAGGTGGTGATAAAACCCGAGTTCTAACGACCTGTATCTGTTTCGTCACAACTCCTTTGTTCGTTAGTATTCATCAGCTCCCGCAGTTGAAACCACGCCTAGCATGCTGCTGGCTAAAAGCTGTTAGCATAAGACGTAGCATACAGGAAGAGAGAACGTCTGCTGTTGCCATGTGCAGCAGGGCAGGAAACAGTTTACCTTGCTCTCATAGGCTAGTTTGTTAATAAATAATAAAATAATGAATGGAAGTCAATGGCACAATAAAAGCTATTTTCTGGTCCGCTTTGTCTTTCATCTTGAATCACACACATGTTGTACTTCAATTTAAATAATAATTAATGATGTGAGTTTCGACTGTCTTTATCGAGTGACTTCTGAGTTATTTGCTTTTAAAAATTCACAATTAAAATGACTACACATTGGTGGTCACATATATGACGTCACCGCAGAATCTCCGTCTTTTTACGTTCCACATGTCCGGATTTATAGTGGTTTTCTCCACGTTTGATACTCCTTACTTTATCCTTGAAGAACGATGTGACGCTCGCTAAACTCACAGCCATCTTTCATCTTCGTCTTCTGCTTTGTCTCGTTGAGTGGTTTGGTGACGTCAATTTGGCAAGACCAGCTGTTGTAGTCCGCTATGTGTTTTTACACAAAACCTAAAATTACTTTTGCCGTGTGTGGAAAATGATCGCTTTCTCAGTATGAAACCTTGTCTTTACAATTCACGGACATCATATGTTCGATCCATGGTGCATTTCAAACTGGATCAGAAAATAACTTTTATCGCTCCATTGACTCTCATTCATTTTTCTTGGCAGTAGGGGACCCATGAACCAGAAGTATGAATGGGGAGCCTAAGTAACTAAGGTGTTCACCTTTATAATAAACTAAACTAGAGCAACACTGATGCTCTATACAGGAAGGGTCAGAGCAGACTACCTGCTGAGGAGGCTGAGGTCATTTGAAGTCCAGGGAGCACTGTTAAAAACCTTCTACCACACTGTGTTGGCTTCAGTCATTTTTTACAGTTTGGTATGTTGGGGCAGCAGTTTATCAACAGCTGACAGGAATAAGCTGGATAAACTGATCAAGAAGACCCGCTCTGTCTTGGGACGCACCCTGGATCCAGTGCAGCTAGTGGGGGACAGAAGGACTCTGGTCAAAATAACATCTCTGATGGACAGAGTCTCCCACCCCATGCATGTAAATGTTACTGAACTGCAGAGTTCCTTCAGTGACTGCTGCATCCTAGATGCATGAAGGAGAGTTTCTGCAGGTCCTTCCTTCCTGCAGCTGTTAGACTGTACAATCACAACTGCTCCTAACAAACATAAAGGTTCACATTAGACCTGACCATCACCAATACTGCTGTAACGTGAACATTTATTTACAACAGACTGTATATAATAACTTATTGGAAGCTACAGGTTTACTTTTTTATTTATTTAAAGGGACAATGCATTCATAACGTATACAATACAATTAATGCAAAATATACACAAATGCAGGATTATAGTCTAGGCTAATTTCCATCCTCTGTCCCCTGCCCCAGGCCCAGTCGCCCACCACACTCCACTCACTCAGCCAAACAAACAATCATTCACCTACATTAAAAACCATTTACTACACATTCCACATATGCACACACACGTACCCGGTTACCTACGACTCTCCAGCCCACGCATCCACCCAAAAACCACCCTCCTTGACCACACCCAGGCTTCCACCCACATCCAACCCCCCATCCCACCCCCACCCCTGTGATGGGGAGGGGGTCTTTAACACAATCTACAAACAACTTTCACCTTGTTTAACGATGTTTTTACTTGCATGTTTGTTTGTACACAAGCAGGTAGATCAGTGTGAGACATGAGACACGCACTGCTGTGACGTCAGGCCCAAATGGACCGAACCACCTCACTGATGAATGACAGTTTACACACTGCTGGACGTTTATGAGTCTGTATGTTGCGTTTGGTCGCAGTCGTTAATGTATTTACAGATTTCCTAAAAAGGGAACGAGTTTACACGCACGCGCGCACGTACACACACGCGTACACTCAGTGAGAGTAAAGAAAACTTCGGAAACTCAACTTTCGAGAATGTTTTTTCAGATTTACATTTCTACACACCTTGTTCGGTAGAATAAGTCCTACCTGCGGTGTCGGTATTAACTCAACGGAACACGGAATTATTGTGCGTTTCTCACGTACACATCGGACACGCCGGTTATTTTCCACTCGACCCAGAACACAAGGTGACACAAACTGGACTTTTATGCAAATAATAGCACCACAAAAGCGTTTTAAACCCGTTAACGGTACACGCCTGCCCCATGTGCACGCGCCTGCCTCTGAGTTTGCAGGGTGGACGTGACATCAAGCACCTATCCTGCAAAGCTACTGACAGGCCGCGCGCCTGCGCGCATTCCATGAGCAGATATTCAACCTTTTTTAGATAAAACACAAACATCTACTCACCCTTTCGTTTTGTTCTAACTTCGTGAAGATTAGCTAAACATTGGCAGCTGTCACAGTCAATCCAAAAGGTGGAGAGTGATGGGAAAAGGGGGCGGCGGCCTCGGTTAAATGTCACAGACTCACATTGGGTTGCTGCAAACGGTGCGACGGAACGAGACGCGTTTACGATGCAGGAAAAGAACAAGCTGAATGCGGAGTCTGGCTGGGATATTATTTACTGGCTATTGGCTATTCTCTTCCCCTTGTCTCCGCCCCCAAACACAACGTGAAGGTGATTGGGTGTAACACAATTGGCTGAGCTCAACTTAAAGGGCTCGTTGTGGGTCCACACCATTTACACACCGACACAAGTAGCAGAGCACGGTGTGGAGTTTGCGCAGCTTTAAAAACGGACAAAAGCTGTGTCCAAATTCAGAGTCTGCATTCTTCTAAGGTCGTATTTTAAAGAGGCTCTTCCAATGAAAACAGTTTTTCTGAGGTTTCTGTTGAATATTTTAGCTCCACAGGTGTTCTTACCTTCATAGTGGGTGAAAACAGGTCAACAACTTCTCTTTCAGTTTTAATCTCTCAAACTACGCAGGTGGTGATAAAACCCGAGTTCTCCTGAGTTCTAACGACCTGTATCTGTTTCATCACAACTCCTTTGTTTGTTAGTATTCATCAGCTCCTGCAGTTGAAACCACACCTAGCATGCTGCTAGCTAAAAGTTGTTAGCATAAGACATAGCAAACAGGAAGACACGACATCTGACGTTGCCATGCGCAGCGGGGCAGGAAACAGTATACCTTGCTCTCATAGGCTAGTTTTAGGCTATTCGAATAATGAATATGAACGAGCTGCTGCCGAAGCAGCCTGACGGAAGGAGCCGGAACCACCTGAATTTTAATGCTGACAGATTGAAAGGTCTGTTAATCAGTGTTTCCTGACGTTTTTTAGATATAAAAGGTTTCATATTACTGGTTAATACTTCAGAAATAACTATTTACAGAACACAGGACAACACTTTAATAAGTAATTGCAGAATAAACGTGAGAAGAAGGACACCACTGCTTTTGTTTAGCGTTGTCCTGGTTGCTAGGTGACAGGACAGAGACGAGATCAGAAGGAAGGGTAGAAGCGTCCAAATTCACAAGACACCAACTTCCGGTTTTTGCGCTCTGGAAGGAACCGTCCTCTCAGTAGTATGCATACCCTGAATTTAGACACAGCCATCCTCTATAAAAAGAAGTCCTTGTGTTATCAGCCATGGTTTGACAGAGGAATCCTGTTGGTAGGTCAGTTACTGAATAAAAATGGTTTTCTAATGTCATATTCAGAATTTCTTCAGTACTTCAATTTCCCAGTGACACCATAATAATATGCAGTGGTATTTGGTGCAATCCCTGCAGGTTCACTTCAAATTCTAAAATACATGTCATTTGAAGATAATAGTGCTGAAACTAACTGGATATGTAGAGATTACAAGGGAAAGCTGTACCAATAAATATATTAGAAACCAAATTTCTTGTTCGGTTTCCACCTGCTGCAAAGTTCTTTTGGTATTCAACTGTGGGTTATCTAAATTGGGAAAAGGCTAATACTACAATCCATAAATATTGTATTAATAATAAAATTAAATAGGTTTCATTTAAAAATTTGCATCAGATTTACCCTGTTAAAGATACACTTAAAAGATTTAAAATAAATATGGAAGAGTCTTGTATATTCTGTCAATCAGGTAGAGAAACAATATTTCATTTATTTTATCATTGTATCTATACCAAGAAATTTTGGTCTGAATTAGAAGAGTTCATTGTCACAAAATTGAAAGTCAACATCAGTATTAACATTTTTGATGTCATGTTATACTTTGATTTCCATAGTTTGTCCAAAAAAAGAAATGTATGTTATTCAACTGTTTATCATCCTTGGAAAATTCCATATTCACAAATGCAAATGGTCTAATTCACATCCTTGCTTTAAAATGTTTTATGTGGACTTGAAATTGTATTACAAAACAATGAAGCACGTGCAGAACACGAAGGTTATAAGAACATTCCAACTTCTGAAGGAACTGCATATGTTTTAATTAATTTATTTACTTTTATTTTCTTCTATCTTTACACATCCCAGTATGTTATAACCCTCTAGCCTATTTGTAGTGTTCCTTGTTCAGGTTGCACACGTGTTTTCTGTATCTATTGTACTGTGTTGTTAGAATAAAGTTTATAAAAAAAAAAAGATTCAGACCCTGAATTTGGACACAGCCATTATAAATCAGTGTTTATATACATGTCTGTGGGAAGGACTCTCAGTAGGGTGCAGATTTTTGTTTTATTCTTCTCTTCCTGATGACGACTTTGACGTCATTTTGCCAGGAACACGTTGTTTTCATGGTATGGTCGGGTCGAACTTCACTTCCTTTCGTAGCCATAGACATGTATATATAATGTCTATGTTCGTAGCCGTTGACTCGATAGATGTGTATATAAATACATATAAACACATTTATAATGTCTATGGTTGACTTCATAGACATTATAAATCAGACTCCGGTTGACTCTTCATGTATTTCCGGTCTTCTGTATGACGTCATTGTCATCTCCTTTGCTGCTCGTGCTAGCACCGGGCGTATATGTTCCGCGCTTTCGGCGGTAAAAGTTCCCAAATGAAAGCCGACCGGCGGGAGTTGTTGTCGGCCAGGATCAACTGAGCGGTAATGTTATTATTTACGCAGCAGTGAATCTGTAGGTTTAATAAAGAATGAGCCTCGTTCATGTTTATATCTGCTAGCTGTTGTGTTTCAGTTCGTAAAAGAAGAAGAAGCTGCTGCTCTAATACACAAAGAAAATCACGTGTTTTAGATCCCTGGATTTCTACAAATGCTTCCTGCTTTACATTTAAATTCTGAACGTTAAAGTGAACGAGTGATGATATCTGCCTTCTGCAGCCGGTTGCTTCATGCAAAGTCTGAATTTTAACAGTTTTCTTTCTTTACTAGTCACAAAACTTCACAGTTATACTAACCCTCTCAAGCGATCAATACCTGATGAGAATAATAAATGAAAAGCAATAGTAATCTCGTGGTTACGGGTTAAAGTTCACCCTGTTAACCCTAATGTATTCTTCAGTATAAAAAACATTTTCTAATAACACCTGTTCTCTTCTTTTAAATGACTTGTAGGAATGGAGTTTAAAAGACGCAATGGTGGCCCTCTCATGGGGGGTGCGTCCCAGGCCAAGCGAGGTAAATCGACAGGTGAATGGGAGGATAGCCCATCACACTTTGAAGAAGAGTTATCAATGTTTGATGATGCAGACATGGACATGGAGGAGACGGAAGGGCAGGCGGGACATGATGTCATTCCTGTAGGTGAGTGTTTCCAACCTGAGCAGCAAAACAATCTCCATCCTGTTAATCAAGATGACACTGAATGTCTGACTGATGTTCCATCATCCAGACTAATTGTTTCTTTTGTAGTATAATTTTGCACCAAATATTACCTCTAAGGTTTTAAGCTTGCCTTTTGTTTTTGTCCCGTCAGGTGACCTTTTCTCCACAGACCTTAACCCTCGCTGGCAGAGGCCTCACGCTCCCACCCTGAACCCAGCGTCCGATGCCTTGGTGTTCCAACAGATTGATCTCGACTATTATCTGGGTGAATATAGACTCAAAAATCAGACACTTGTGTGTTTCTGACCACCCTTTTCTGTTAGATGTTGATTACAGAGCATGTACTACATATCAGATGGGGGAAGTCAGTGTAAAAGGAAATAATTCCTTTTTCTTGTGGTGCAGGTGCATCAGTGGACGGCATGCCTGGACAGTCACAAGGAAAAGTACCAGTCATTAGGATGTTTGGTGTAACGGACAGCGGCAACAGCGTGTGTTGTCACGTCCATGGCTTTGCGCCGTACTTCTATGTTCCTGCACCAAGTGGTGAGTACTTAACAATCTTCTGGCTGATAATCAAACAACCCGATATGTAAATCAGGAGTTACACAGGGTTCAGTGTAAATGACACTTTGACACGTGGAAGATGACCGCTCTTCCCTCCTAGCCACACCTGCCCGTGTGTGAAATACATTTTTTAAGAGTAAAATATCTGAATTCAGCTGATGATTAATGATACAAATTTGGCATTTTTTTATTTAAAAAGGGTTCACATCTAATTACCTGGGTGAGTTTAAAAGAGAGTTAAACTCTGCTGTTCTGAAGGACATGCGCTCCAATAAGGACAATGTCTCCATCACAGTGCTGGCTGTCGATATCACACGCAAAGAGAGTGAGTACAAACATCATCTGAGGATAAAATGACATAAAGAAATAAAGTTGGCATCAACATTGTCACATTACTATTGTATGATATGGGCGGTCATACAATGGGATAATGAATTAGACTTTTATTTCCTAAAGGCATGTATAATTACCACGGGCAGCGCGCTCTGGATTTCCTGCGGATAACCATGGCGATGCCTCGTCTCATTGCGCCCGCGAAGCGACTGCTGGAACAAGGCTTTAAGTTCGGACCTTTCCCCACCCACAACTACCAGTCCTATGAAGCCAACATAGATTTTGAAATCAGGTGGGTTCTGGAATGAAAAAGTCACAACATTGTTTGTTGTTTAGAGATGAACTGCGTATATGTTTCCTAGTTTGAGTAAAGAGATGACACGCTGAGCTTGAGTCTGGCATCAGGACCTAGTTTACACATGTTCATGTATATCCTGTCTTATGGTGCAGATCTGGGGTAAGTTTACGACCCCCAAAGTGCTTCACACTACAGTATGTCATTCAACCATTCATTCATACGTTTGATGGTGATACATGTTGTAGCCACAGCTGTCCTGGAACACACACTGACAGAGGCGAGGCTGCCAGAAGTTGTGCTTGAACAGGGAAGTCTGGGCGTCCCTGTTGAAACTGCTGCCTTTACGGCCCCGGATAATGACGATGGATGGATGGATGGATGGATGCAGCATGGATGATTGATGGATGGACAGATGGATGGATGGATGATGGACGGATGATGGATGGATGGATGATGGACGGATGATGGATGGATGGATGGATGGAGCTTCACTTTCAGTCTATAATCCTGTGTGTGTCCAGGTTCATGGTAGACTGTGATGTAGTAGGATGCTGTTGGATTGAACTTCCTAAAGGAAAGTACAGAGTGCGTGAAGAGAAGAGCACCGGGGACACGGACTCTCACAGTCCAGGACAGGTGGGTCCTGTTTTTATTGTTACAGTCTGTTATTCAATTTAGTGGCTGGAGGGATTTATCGGTGTACAGGTCACCTCTCTCTGTTTAGGTGTTGATTTACTTACCTTTTTGGGTCTCTGCTGCAGGTTTCTTTGTGTCAGTATGAGGTGGATGTTGGATGGACGGACTTGATTAGTCACCCTGCAGAAGGAGACTGGCAGAGGATCGCACCACTCAGAGTCCTTAGCTTTGACATTGAGTGTGCTGGAAGAAAAGGTCAATGTTTTTGCTTATATTATTATTCTCAGGGATGCACATAATGTTTGTCCTGGTTCTCAGGGGAGACCTCAGGGTTGTTACTTGGTCCTCACATGTTTAAATGTGTGTCACTGTGTCTCTTCAGAGCTCCTCTTTGTTTTTGGTTCTTCAAGCTTCACATTCAGTTTAATTAGTTTTCCTGGTTCTATATTTGTTTCAATAAAAATCCTGTAATTGAAGAAAAATCAAGAGAAACTAGTAAAATCTAAAAACCTTGAGAGTTCATGTTGGATTGTTTACAGGTTTGATTGTTCACTTTCATCTACATTTAAGAGTTTGATGTTTATATTTATTAGTCAGTTGTTCCATTTTCCACTTGAAGTTTCTGTTATTTACTGGAACTGATTTCTGTTTTCAAGTGATGATTGTTATGTGATGCAGTCAGATTAAAAGGGTTTACAGTGGTGGGGGGGGTATCGGTGCTGCTATTGGCATTTACTACATATCCCATAGTGCTTTGTGCACATTCAAAATGTTGCAGATCAAAGCCACAAATACACTAATTTTGTTGATTAAAAACTGAAGGTTTTCTGTATTTTATAACACAAACAGGTAGAATTCTGCGTGTCTGTACCATAATGGTCTATTTGTCTTATTCTATGAATTCTTCAGTTTTAACTCGATGCAGCTGCAGTCAGCTGTGAGACACATCAGTCTGACTGACTGTGATCCATCACACTGAGAAACTGATACAGAGACGCAGCATCAGCTGATCAGCTGTCAGCTGGAACATCTGGATTCAGGCTGAGAAACATCAAATAAAACAAACAGAAGAAGTCAGCTGGACTCTTCATTTAATTAATAATAAACCCGCCTCTAATTAATGTAATAATTCACTCAGCTCAGGCAAAACAATGTTAAGTATGCAAACATGCGTTGCAACATTTCATCTTTTATATTTTGACAGTGCATGTGCACCTGCAGAACACTTGTGTGCACCCTTGAATATTCTACAAGATTTGGTCAAACATATTTTAAATGCTGGTTGTAACTGTTTTCTGTCCAGGAATCTTCCCGGAACCAGACAAAGACCCGGTGATTCAGATAGCATCGATGGTCCAGCGTCAGGGGGAGACGGAGCCTTTCATCCGCACGGTGTTCACCCTTCAGTCTTGCGCCAGCATTGTCGGCTCTCAGATATTTTGCTTTACTCAGGAGAAACAACTTCTTCAGGTAAACACTCGGCTCAAGAGGGCAAAGATAAACCTGTACAGGTTACTATGACACACTGGTCATCAGTTCTGTTCTTCTGTGTCTGGGT
>SSNP01000271.1:216829-259880 GCA_006937955.1 Pachypanchax playfairii
AAGAAAAATCAAGAGAAACTAGTAAAATCTAAAAACCTTGAGAGTTCATGTTGGATTGTTTACAGGTTTGATTGTTCACTTTCATCTACATTTAAGAGTTTGATGTTTATATTTATTAGTCAGTTGTTCCATTTTCCACTTGAAGTTTCTGTTATTTACTGGAACTGATTTCTGTTTTCAAGTGATGATTGTTATGTGATGCAGTCAGATTAAAAGGGTTTACAGTGGTGGGGGGGGTATCGGTGCTGCTATTGGCATTTACTACATATCCCATAGTGCTTTGTGCACATTCAAAATGTTGCAGATCAAAGCCACAAATACACTAATTTTGTTGATTAAAAACTGAAGGTTTTCTGTATTTTATAACACAAACAGGTAGAATTCTGCGTGTCTGTACCATAATGGTCTATTTGTCTTATTCTATGAATTCTTCAGTTTTAACTCGATGCAGCTGCAGTCAGCTGTGAGACACATCAGTCTGACTGACTGTGATCCATCACACTGAGAAACTGATACAGAGACGCAGCATCAGCTGATCAGCTGTCAGCTGGAACATCTGGATTCAGGCTGAGAAACATCAAATAAAACAAACAGAAGAAGTCAGCTGGACTCTTCATTTAATTAATAATAAACCCGCCTCTAATTAATGTAATAATTCACTCAGCTCAGGCAAAACAATGTTAAGTATGCAAACATGCGTTGCAACATTTCATCTTTTATATTTTGACAGTGCATGTGCACCTGCAGAACACTTGTGTGCACCCTTGAATATTCTACAAGATTTGGTCAAACATATTTTAAATGCTGGTTGTAACTGTTTTCTGTCCAGGAATCTTCCCGGAACCAGACAAAGACCCGGTGATTCAGATAGCATCGATGGTCCAGCGTCAGGGGGAGACGGAGCCTTTCATCCGCACGGTGTTCACCCTTCAGTCTTGCGCCAGCATTGTCGGCTCTCAGATATTTTGCTTTACTCAGGAGAAACAACTTCTTCAGGTAAACACTCGGCTCAAGAGGGCAAAGATAAACCTGTACAGGTTACTATGACACACTGGTCATCAGTTCTGTTCTTCTGTGTCTGGGTAAGCAGAGCTGGGCGGAGTTTCTGAGGACAGTGGACCCGGACATCATCACTGGATACAACATTCAAAACTTTGACTTTCCCTATTTGCTCAACAGGGCAGCTGCTTTAAAGGTTCAACATGGCGATAACTTTTAAAACATCGGAAATAAAATACAAATAGAAATCTGAAACTCTGTTTTCTCTTCGAAATAAATGTTCATTCATTTCAGGTGAATTATTTTCCATACTTGGGTCGAATGAGGGGCATCAAATCAGTTTTGCGAGAGTCCAGTTTCCAGAGTAAACAGATGGGTCGCAGAGAGAACAAGACCATCAACATGGAGGGTCGAGTTCAGTTTGATCTGCTGCAGGTCAGCTCAGACTCTCTGCGTACTCAACACATGATTTATACCAGATCCTGAAGATACTGGTGTCTTCAGGACAAAAGAACTACAAGCTCAGTCTGGTTTCTGTGTGTCTGTCAGGTTCTTTTAAGGGACTACAAATTGCGTTCTTACACACTGAATGCTGTAAGTTTCCATTTCCTCCAAGAGCAGAAGGAGGATGTGCAGCACTCCATCATTACTGATCTGCAGGTATGTTTGGATGGAGCTGGATCTCCTGATTCATTAGGAAAGTTGCAGGTTTGACTGTTAAAGATTGTAAAACACTATTATTTGTCCCCATTTCCTCCCACTCCAGAATGGAAATGAACAAACGCGCCGTCGACTGGCGGTCTACTGCCTGAAAGACGCGTACCTCCCCCTGCGGCTGCTGCAGAAACTCATGTGTGTGATCAACTACATGGAGATGGCCCGTGTGACTGGAGTGCCGCTCACCTACCTGCTCTCAAGAGGACAGCAGATCAAAGTTGTCTCTCAGCTGCTGCGACAGGTATTTCTACCTAAAAGAGAAGACGTGTTAGTTCAGTTACTCTGACCAGTGGTCTGCAGGGTTTTCCTGCCTTTCTAGTCCTCCATCTTGGCTCTCCTTCACACCCGACGAAGATGGCACTACATCAGCCAGAACGTTGATGGTCTCTTCGAGGTCTTCAGATGTGTATTACAAACAGCAGTGGGATCCTTATCACACATGACAGAGCATGATGGGTCCATTGTGTATCTGAGCATGCACTGAACCTCCGTAGCACGGGGTGATGGTGGAACCTGTCCATGATGTGGTGTGTTCACTGACAAGCCAGAGTAGACTCAGCACATGCATGTCTTGCAGGCCAGGACCGGCCCTGAGCTGCATGGTGTCCTAGGCGAAAAAGGATTTTGGCACCCCCTACTGCCCAAAACTGGATTACATTGCAAAAAGTATTTATTTATACTAAAATGAACAGTAGAGAAGATAGATAGATATTTAATTATTACTTATTGACTTGTTCAAAAAAAAAAAAGAGAGAATTTGGCGCCCCCTCCAGCAGAGGGCGCCCTAGGCAATTGCCTGGTCTGCCTATGCCCAGAACCGGCCCTGTTCCTCAAGATGGAACTCAGACAGTATCAATAAACAAAAGCAGTTTCTAGTTTTTTTATTTCAGTCAGTATTTTCACACAAACACACTTCAGACTTAAAACAATGAAACAATGACTGAAAGGGGTCTTTGCTGAAGTGAAACACTTATCTAAGGCCAAACCCTATTTCCAATTACAACTTACATCACCAAGCTTACAGTTGGCAAGATGAGAACAAGTTATAATAACTATTATAATAATATTATTATTATAGAAATAATAATAACAGTAGAATCAGTTGTTACAAGGCAAATTTGCAATAATCACACATTACATCAAGATAATTAGTTAATGAAAAACAACAATACAGATTTAATTGGAAGTGGAGGTTAGTTCAAGGGTTTCAGGGTTTTATTCATCCAGTGCATAAAAAACCAATTGTTCCATTTGTATCTGAAAGTAAGTGTCTTTGTTTAGGCAATGAAACAGGACTTGGTCATGCCTGTCGTAAAGCTACAAGGTGGAGAAGACTACACTGGAGCAACGGTCATTGAGCCAGAGAAAGGGTGGGTGTATCTTCTGTTGTTTATACAGATGTATGGTTGGTTCAGATTTCCTGTATCATTGTTTGTCTCTTTAGATATTACAGCCTTCCTATTGCCACCCTGGACTTTTCCTCTCTGTATCCGTCCATCATGATGGCTCACAATCTGTGTTACACCACTCTGCTGCAGAAGGGGTCTGCAGAGAAACTCGGGTATGTCCTCTTCAAACAAATCACACGAGGAACTTCAGCCCTCTAGTTCTTTACCCAGTTGTAACAAGAACCATTTTTATTACATTTTCTTTGTCTACAGACTGTCATCAGAGGACTTCATCAAAACTCCAACAGGTGATCTGTTTGTAAAGAGTTCTGTAAGGAAAGGACTCCTTCCTGAGATCTTAGAAAATCTGCTGGCTGCCAGAAAAAGGTTTAAATTAAAATCAGTAATGTAATGTAGCCCAACCAGATGTTCCAGGTGTTGTGTTCTTAGATTATTCCTCTATTTGTCCAAACAGAGCCAAAACTGAGCTGAAGAAAGAAACTGACCCCTTCAAGAAGCAGGTGCTGGATGGCCGACAGCTAGCTCTAAAAATCAGTGCAAACTCTGTGTATGGCTTCACCGGGGCCCAGGTGGGCAAACTGCCCTGCTTAGAGATCTCACAGGTAAGATCTCACTGCAGTTGTTTGTTGCTGAGTGGTTTTGCCCTTGTGTGAGTTACTGACACTGTTTTTATTGTTTATTTGGAACCCTATTAGCTTTCACTTGTGTAATATTATAATAATATTTCTATATGAAGTTTTGTTTGAGCATTTTTTTGTGCACAAGGGTCCTGGATGTGATTTTTTCACAAACTCTAATAATACACAAAAAGTATGAAGGAATCAAAAAATATTTTTATGTCCCTAGATGACACTCCAGAGGGTGGGGGGTGGGGAGGGACTGGTTACCCAGTTCATTTCTCCTGCTTAGTTATAAAATGTTTCATATTACTGGTTAATACTTCAGAAATAACCACAAAGTCCTGAAATTTGTGTGAGATAGACTCTTTAAGACCAGTTCAGTCAGACTCTTCTTAGAGCTAAAAGAATTGATTTTATGTTCAAGTCATATACCGTATTTGAAGCTGGACGACCTGTCTTCAGTTTCTGTATCAAGGTGGTGTTGTCTTTGGAACCAGAGTCTGGACTTCAGAGACACAGAGTACAGTCCTCCTAGCGATGTCGTGCTTTGACTTCATCATGGATTTAGATGCAGCAGCTGATTTCATACATAGGATGCTGTCCGCTGCTGGCTGAGAAGCATCCTGGGTCCTGATTGGCTCAGATCAGCATGTGACTTGTTGCAGTGACCCGTGTCAGCCCGACCTTCAGTTAAAACAGTTAAATGATTGGAGTCAACCTGGATGGATGCAGGTTGGCTGATTAGAGCTCAGGTGTTGTTCTCATCAGTGAAGGACACTGCAGATGTTGGAAGGTATTTCAAACTGAAAAACCCAAAAATAACTTGAATCTACTCATTTTTCTGTCTTCAAAGGAACGTTTTGGGAAATCTTCTTTGCTTTATGACCTTTTTCCACCTTCCATTTCACACATTCATCCCATTTCAAAACTTCCATTCCTTTAAAGTTCTAGTAAAACTGTGTGATCAAATCCTGGTTAACCAGATGTTTCAGGAAAAATCACAGCACTGAATCTGCTCTCAGTTTTTTACTTATAATTTTATTGTTTGTAATTTATCAAAACAGTTTGCAGTCACTTACATTTATAAAACAGATAAACACTATGTTGAGGCAGGTATGACGTGCCTCACTTTTCCCCCACACGTTGATTCTTAGTATTGTTGCAATGTTGAAGTTCTTTAATAGTAATTTATTTTTTATTTCTATTTATACATTTAAATATGTATTTATTATTTTGTCTGTTAATGTTACGATAACTGTTCAGCAGTTTGTGCTTGTTATGTCTGAAAGTGCTTTACAAATAAAGATGATTTGGTTTGGTCACAGTGATCCGACACATGCACACACAATGGTCCAGTCTATTTTTAGTAACAGAGTCATGTTTATTTATAACAGTTTTTTTAACAGTGTGCTGGTTTATGTTGTATGAAGACTACTAACTGAAACATTGTTTTCTTTTAATGGCACTAGTGGAACTTTTACCATCTGGGATTGTTTTTTTTTCTTTAAAAGCAGCGGAGGTAGTTTCAGGACACGGGCAGGGGGCGGGACTTCGGGAGCTTGTTTGTGTGTTGACGAGAGGCATGTTGTTCGATTGGTTATGGCTGGTGAAATACCCGTCACCGAGTTGTTACTGAACCTTTTGTAATGTTTTTTCTTCTAGAGTGTGACAGGTTTTGGAAGACAGATGATCGAACAAACCAAACACCTGGTCGAATCCAAATACACACTTTCAAATGGTTACCAGGCAGATGCCAAGGTGAGGACTCTCCTTATGTTCTCCCCATCTAACTCCTGATATATCTGCTTGATTAGAGTGGACTCTGAGATGTGTGCACACTTAATGATGTTTTTATTACCTGTGAAGGTCATTTATGGGGACACAGACTCCGTCATGGTCAAACTCGGAGTTGCAACTGTGAAGGAGGCCATGGATATCGGCAGGGAAGCAGCTGAGTGGGTGTCATCTCATTTCACACCTCCCATCAAGCTGGAGTTTGAGAAGGTAACAACTAAACCAGTGGTTTTGTCTCTGATAAGTAGATTGACTTTCCACACAAGGATCTGACCATGATCAAAACTATAACATGGAAATAAGATTATCAACTCAAAACAGAGACCAAGTAAAGATAACGAGACTTTCTGATCTCTCAGGTGTATTACCCATACCTGCTGATTAATAAGAAGCGCTATGCAGGACTATATTTCTCCTCCAGCCCAGACACGCATGATAAGATGGACTGTAAGGGCATTGAGACAGTCCGCAGAGACAACTGCCCCCTAGTGGCCAATCTCATCAACACATGTCTGCAGAAAATCCTCATTGACAGGTACACGCACGCACACACACACACACACACACACACACACACTATCCATACATGTCAACCTTGAGAACTCAGAAATAGGGAGACATTTCTGGAGAATGGGGGGGTTGTGATAGTAGTAGTGTCGCAGTGGGGGGTTTATAGTGGCGTTGGACTATTTGCAGCATGTAATCTCTGCTTGTAAGACAGTCCTCCAGGTGTTATGGCTATAAATAGCCGGTCAGAAACAACTCACGGCAGAAAGTATCAGAAATTCGGGAGAAAGTTAGCGCTGGGAGATTTTCTGGAGGGGCGCTGAAATCCGGAAGTCTCCCGGGAAAATTGGGAGAGTTGACATGTATGACACACACACACACACACACGTTCTATGTCTGTTTATAAAGAACCATTAACTGCATGTTGCGTTCTTGTGGAACGTTCATCTCTTGCTGTATATTTTGGGTTCCTTCAGAGATCCCCAGGGCGCCGTGGAACACGCTAAAGAAGTGATCTCTGACCTGCTTTGCAATCGTATTGACATCAGCCAGCTGGTGATCACTAAGGAGCTGACGCGCACAGCGCAGGAATACGCTGGCAAGCAGGCGCACGTGGAACTGGCTGAAAGGTGTGATGAATCACTACCTGGATATTAAAGGTCACTAGGAAGCTTCTGGGTTTGTGTGGTTCTCTTTAGAATGTGGACTTTTAACAGGATGAGGAAAAGAGATGCAGGCAGCGCCCCAAACCTGGGAGACCGAGTCCCGTACGTCATCATCAAGGCTGCAAAGGGAGCAGCGGCGTACATGAAGTCAGAGGTGTGCACGTTAGCTCTGACTCTCTGAGAAAGCTGTTTTCATTTAAATAATAATCTGAATTCTTCCATGTTTCAGGACCCGATCTACGTACTGGAGAACAACATTCCCATTGACACACAGTACTACCTGGAACAGCAGCTGTCCAAACCCCTACTTAGGATATTTGAGCCTATCCTGGGGGAGAGCAAGGCTGAGAGCGTCCTGCTAAGTACGTCAACACTTGAATACAATCACAGTAATCTCATTACTCGTACTCGTGGTCTTTCTGATGTTTAAAGCTGGTGTTGTCCTTTAGAGGGCGATCACACACGCTGTAAGACGGTGTTAACCTCGAAGGTGGGGGGCCTCATGGTGTTCGCTCAGAAGAGAAGCACCTGCATCGGCTGCAAGGCGGTGCTGAAGACGGACGGTGTGTCTGAGTTTAGACTCGTTTGGTTTTTGGGTCTGTGTTTATATAATTTTACTAATATCTCATTTGAATTTCACTTCAGGGGCTGTGTGTGATTTCTGCAGGAAAAAGGAATCTGAGCTGTATCAAAGGGAGGTATGTGACCCCTCCCCCCTCTCCTCCCCCCTCCCCCCCCCCTCCCAGGTTTCTTGTTTGTTTTTGATGTTTCAGATCAATAAGTCAATATCAGTATCAGACAAACTGCAGGTTTTAGGGTTAGGGTGCGCGCTCTAAGGGTTTCGGCCCCGGCCCCCCCAGGCGCGCGAAGGGTTTCGGCCCCGTCCCCCCCAGGCGCGGCGCGCGAAGGGTTTCGGCCCCCATAATAAATGCTGAACTGTAGATGTATTACTGGTTGTTCTGTGGTCTCCTGGATGAGTTGTTGAGTTCTTGGTGTATCTCTCTGTGTTTCTCTGGAGTCTTGAAGCTTCAGGAAGGGGTTTCTAACCTTTTCAGTACCGACTCGATTACAGAGGTTCCGGTTGGTTTGGATAGATTCTGTACTGAAGCTGCATGTTGTTTATTCTGGTTATTGTTCGTAAATGTTTGCAGATCTGAAAGTTTTAGAGACAAAAAGAACTGTTAGGGGACAAATACTTTTCACAGCAATGCAAATCTGTTTAAATGTATTTAAATGTCACAAAATAAGTTGAGCAGGTGAAAGAACTTCCTGTTCCCTGCAGATCTTTCACCTGAGTGCGTTAGAGGAGCGCTTCTCTCGTCTGTGGACTCAGTGTCAGCGTTGCCAGGGCTCCCTTCACGAGGACGTGCTCTGCACCAGGTACATGCCGAATCTGTCTTTATCAAAACCTTCAGTCACAGGATGATACTAACACCGAGTGTTCGATCCTCAGCCGTGACTGTCCCATCTTCTACATGAGGAAGAAGGTTCAGAAAGATCTGGATGATCAGAGCAAACTGGTGTCTCGTTTTGGATGGTGAGACTGCAGCACGCTGCGGCTCACGTGGACCTCGTTTCATCTTGTAACTATGCTGTTACGTTTTCTAAAAACTTCAACACTTGGTGCCTTTTTTGTAAAATAAAGTCTGAAAAGCATTCAACCAAACCGCTTGTAAACAATCAGCTGTATGTTGAACTTTGTTACTTCACATCAAAGTTACAAGTTAAGAACTTTGTTTTTCTCAATCAGCTGATTTAAAAAATCTTTAATTCGAACTACAACAAAGTCTCGCTAGTAAATCTGATGTGGCATAAACATCTACTCGCCTAATCAAAAACTCCTTCACAATAAAAGCACAAAGAGTCAAAATAAGCGACAGGGTTTTATTTTATTAAAAGACTGTATTACAGAAAAAGTTCAAGTTGAGTTTATTTGACCATTTTTTATAAACTAATTCCAAAAATCAGCATCAGCAGAGTAACACATCAATAGTGAACAAGTTTCAGGACTGGAGTATTAAATGTGTACAACATTACAGACACTGTCTTCAGTGCTTCTATAAAAATAGAAAGTTCATCTACATTCTGAGTGTTTTATTGGAGAAATGCCCCATAATCACTTCAGACATGCTCAGTATGAACTAACCACAAGCTGCAGTGCTGCAACAGCGTGCAATAAATTCTTACTGCAACAACCACCAACATGTAATGTGAAATCTTTCACATCTCAAGAACATGGCAGCGCCTGAAAATAGTGGGCGGAGCTTTACTCATGCCTGATAAAAATTCCTGAGTAAACTTTTAAAATGGCACGAATTAACATTTTAGTTGTTTGAAGACCGATTTGAGGCTTTCAATCAAACTCAGCTGCTGTGCTTTGAGTGCAGCTGCACAATATTTGGCGTTCTGGTGTAACGCCGCCTGCACTGATGCAGTCGCAGGTTTTCCTGCCATGCAGCCTTGAGCCTGTGTCCCACTGGGCTGCGATTGTTGGACACGCAAAACTGAGAAAACACATCTCAATTTGGAATCCCACTGAACTGATACTTAATACTTCTGTGCATGTAGAAACTATTAATTGTTTATGACTTGTGATTTCAAACACGCGTGAGTAAATACAACATTCTTGCAGATTTCCTGGACGCAAAAAACTCACTGAATGTTTCAATTGTCCCTTAATTTAATGGATTTCTTTGACTCTATTTAGTCATGAGTGACTTTCTCAAAAGGCCCCAGGCAGGAACTAAAACCAGGCCCCCGGGCGGGGTTCTAAACACAGGCCCCCGGGCGGGGTTCTAAACCCAGGCCCCCGGGCGGGGTTCTAAAACCAGACAACTTTTATGTGAAACCCTGTGACTTGGAACCAAGGTCCTGTGTGTCTGTTTTGAGACTGTTTGAAAACTCTGGGAGGAGGAGGAGGGGGGGGGGGGATTCATCGCAGCCTGGTGAGATCCAGGTTTCAAGCTTCACAGGTTTTTAGTGGAAAAGTCCTTTGAGGTTTAGAAATGTGTGGAGTAGTTTTCTGCATCTTTACGCCACATAAAACATTTTGTTCTCTTGCAAAGTTAAACACTGAATTTTAGGAAAAAAGGACAAAATAAAACAGGAAGTTGACCGTGAACTTCAACTGCTTCCACTCTATCAAAGTGCAACATGGATGTTAGTCATGAATGAATAAATGAGAAACCATGTGACAGCCTATGGTTTTTTTTGGTGTTTACCCCACTGTCCGGAGCAGCTCTAGAGGGGGGGGGGCAAGGAGGCGGGGCTATAGTATAATGCATCGTTTCTGAGTGTTCTTCTTGCTCTTCTTGTTGCTGCGGTTGGTCTCTTTGTATCTTCTGATCTCCCGCACTAGTGAGTAGAACGCTTCCTCTACACCCTGAAAGGAAAGTAGGTCATGCAGAACGGACGAATGGCGAGCAGATAATGATGCGTTTGATTACATGCATCTGTATTCGTGTACCTGTCTGGTTTTCGCTGATGTTTCGACGAACGGCACGCCGTAGCTCCGCGCCAGCTCCTGTGCCTGCCGTGTCTCCACCGTGCGGGTGCTCAGGTCGCTCTTGTTCCCCACCAGCACCATGGGAACGCTGTCACTGTCCTTCACCCTGTTGATCTGCTCTCTGAGGGGGACATAACACAGAAAAAGCTGACGCTGAATCTTTTTGTGTCATTAAACTCAGACTCAAACTAAAAACATTAAGATGTTGATAAAATCAATGTCTCTGTGATACCTTTAAGGGTTAAAGGTTCAGGTCTAGGGTTAGTCCAGTCTGAGAAGACATCTTGTACCTGTAAAGGTGGACATCCTCAAAGGACTTGGAGTTGTTGATGGCAAACACACAGAGGAAGCCCTCGCCCGTCCTCATGTACTGGTCCCTCATGGCACTGTACTCCTCCTGACCTGCAGTGTCCAGGATGTCCAGCAGACACGTCTCCCCATCGATCACGACCTGTTTTCTGTACGAGTCCTGTCGACACAGTAACAGCTGACATCAGACGGTCTGTGCTGAAAAGGGACTGAATCAAAGTGATTCGAGTCCTGAGAGTCGCACTGTTTCACTAACAAGACAAAGGAAGACGAGATTCACGTCTTGAATTCATGCACGGACCAGAGACCAAGTCCAGGAACCTGCACTTGTCTGGACGAGCATGATTCATTCAAATCAAGTTCCACCAGGTGAGATAGCGAACGCTCCGTTAACAGCAGAACAAACTCAGATTTCATACTTGCTGCACCTTGAACAGCAACGATGGTGTTTAGTGGTCAGGAACATTTTCCAGGAACAGATTTAAAACCAGTTAGTGGTGAATTTTAAAAAGCAGCAGAATTTAAGATGATTGTTAAAAATGATGGAGGCTGCTCGATGTTCACGACCTTCTGAACACACGTTTTACATGTAACAGATGTGCAGCAGATGTTTCTCCACAAATGTAATCTGCATTTGTCTTTATATTCGGCTGATCCCGGGTCGGAGGCTCGTTTACACAATGAAGCAGGAACAAACTGGTCCGAACTAAAAGGAACACTAAGCAACAGAACATCTGATTAAACATGTTCCCCGAC
This sequence comes from Pachypanchax playfairii, assembly GCA_006937955.1. Taxonomy (NCBI): domain Eukaryota; kingdom Metazoa; phylum Chordata; class Actinopteri; order Cyprinodontiformes; family Aplocheilidae; genus Pachypanchax; species Pachypanchax playfairii. Next base: position 228,111 of record SSNP01000271.1, read on the forward strand.
CCTGAACACAGTAACGGTAAAAACAGGTGAAATCCTGCAGGTCCACGTTGCTAAAGCTAACATGACTCCTAACAGGATCCACTAGGATGTATCAGGACTTACCTGGATTCTTCAGAACGCACCAGGATCCACCAGGACTTACCTGGATGCACCAGAACCCTCTGGGATCCATCAGGACTTACCTGGACCCATCGGGATCCATCAAGACCCACCAGGCGGTGTTACTGGTGCTACAGCTGTACTCACCTCGATGGTGGGATCATACTCGTCCACGAAGTGGTTCTGGATGAGCTGGATGGTAAGCGCGCTCTTCCCCACACCTCCGGCACCGACAACCACAAGTTTATACTCGGTCATATCTGCAAACAGGTGTGACCAACAGGTGAGACTGGCGTGATTTCAGAGACTTTGGTGACCATGAACCATCTGACGATCTTCGACACACTCCGAGACACTCAAACTGACATGAACGAGTTTTGGTGATGTAAATGTTTACCTGTTTTACCTGTGAGACGTGTTCGAATGACGGCTGCGTTCTGATGATAGCTTGCTACATAGCGTTAGCCTGAGGTTATTTCCGCGTTCAAGATTCAGTACCTGCGAACTCACCTGTCAGACTGACAGTAACGTGTTTAAATACAAACTGGATATTTGTTGAAGTTTTACAGTAAAAGAAGTTGTACAAAAACTACAAGCAGTTCGCAGTTTCCTACTTATCCTCCATTGTGGTTCATAAGAGAAGCGTTAATCCCCTCGAGAAACAACCAATGAAATAACGATGTTAAAACAGACGTTTCATTCATCCAATCACATAGGAGGATTACTTCTAACCCCATCTAAGTCTTCTAATAACAACCAATCATAAACAGGCATACCTTAAACTGGGCGTGGCTTCCATCCAGTCTTTTTTAACCTTGTTTCATTGAGGACAAATAATAAATCACGTGACAACAAATTAAACGTTTTAATAGAAACTCGAAACATTTCCCTTTAAACGCAAATATTTTCTAATTTATTTTGAAAGTTTCAGCGGAGTATTTGCTGTTATTTTATCTCAATTTGACACAAGAAGCATCAGCTTAAATATTTACTGATAACTGTAACTTTAAACAATTATGTAATAATATCGTAATTTTCTTTAACAGCTAAACGAACTTATTACCGCTGAGTCAAAAACCGTCTCGAAATCAAATCAGATAAGTCTTTGTTATTCAATAGTCAAACAAATCACCTGATATTTGATGAATCTAATGATAAACTTAAAGACTGAATCGTTTCACCTTCACAGTCTCCAGACCGGTGAGACACCTTCTCTCACAGACGGTCTCGAGGCTACAAGAACCTGGAACCAAAGGATTCAGACCCAGAACCCAACAGGGAACTGGCAAACTGGTAGCCTGACCAATCAGATCCTCCTGCATTATGTTCAAATGGAGACGTCAAAAACGTGAACTGGTTTGAGAGATTTACTGACCCCTTGTGGTTTTATTTTTGGGACCTGTGTCACTTCTAAGGCACTGCTTCAAACATGATCACATGTTTTCACTTCCGCTCAAAAGTGTCAACAACAAAAAAAAAAAGACTGGCACCCACTCCCTTTAACCCTGTTTAACGGAGCTACATCTGTATCTGCATCTGTATGTACTTACCTGGTGTTAATATTTCTTTGTGTGAATTTTATCATTTTTGTTGTTTTATTTTGAAAACCGGAAACTGCACCTCGCTCAGCGTCTTTCAGCCTTCGTATCTTCCTGTTTCTCACAACACAGTCTTGCATTGTGAGGGAGCTACTGTTATAGAAAGAAGACATATTTGACTGCCTTCTCATGTCTTCTGCAGATATACATGTGTACATAAAGGAGAATAAAGAGTGGAGAACCAAGTTTCTGGGCGTCTGTTTTCCATGTGGGATGAGAGGCGTTACACCTGCATAGGAACAAGTGGGAACAAAAAATGAATAAAAAGATCAATACAATTCTAGGTCATTTAGTTATTATCTCACAGAAATATATTTTTCTAAATCCTGAAAACAAGAACATTTTGAGCTAATTTAAGAAATTGTAATAAATAATGATTAAATGAATTTAAAGATTTGGTAAACCCTCAGGAGTGATAGGGTGCATTATACTGGGCACATATCTACATGCTTCACCCTCTGCTTCATCATCCTCACTTCTTCTCTCGTTGTTGTTGGTTTTTCTTCCTCACGCTTCCCACTGGGTGCATCTGCTCTCCCACCTAATCTTTGCCTGAAATCACAGTGATAATCCTGCATCCATCTGTCCCGACAGAAACACGGAGAAACACATTGTGCTCTTTGTGTGAAATACTGAACTCCAATTTACTGCTTCATAAAGTTGCAGGACCAGCAGCGTAAATCCAGATGACACCATTGTGTTGAAATTTGCTGAGACTGCTTAAATCTTTATTTTATACAAGATTTTCTTATACATCAAATCTTTTTTGCTAATTTTTGCATGTTTAAAAGTGACAGTTTCATTCCTCTCTCTCTATTTTACACCGATTTCCACCAGAAGGGCACACGTTTCATCAGGAGGGGCGACACTGGAACAGCCATAAAGTTTGGACACAAAGGAAACTTGATTGAAAGATACACTGATACAACACTTTCAACTGAAATCTGTTTACAGAATTATTCTTTTTTGTCCTTAAAACACAACATAGAAAATTCTTTGAAATATTCTATCACTGTTATACCATCACTTCAATCAAATACATCACTTAAAGCTACAGTATGTAAGAATTAGACCTTGTTGTCAAATCCAAATCCTGCAGTTCATGTAGAAACAAACCCGTCTGCTCTGACCCCCTCACTGATGTTTCTGTTGGGTTGCCAGTTCTGACGTTGATTCTCTTTTAGCTTCTCTTGTATTTATTCTATTTTTGGGAATGTCTGAAGGTCTATTTGTTCAGTGTTGAGTTTTCCTAAGTGTGTTTGAACGCCCCATCATGTGCAGCTCAGCTGATCAGTAGGAAGGATGTGGTGGTTTCTTGGTTGAATTCCAGCTGCTTGTGTTGAAGACTTGGCAGCCTTGCAGACTCACATGTGATTCGTTATGGAACCAGGAAGTCTGGACGTGTAAATAATGATTCTGGTCCGGACCAGGAACTAGAGACCACCCAGCTGACTGAGATCCAGATCTGTTACAATGTGACTTTATATTCAACATCAGTGGGACATTAAACTGTTATGTGAGTATTTACCTGTAAAATTCTGACATACTGTACCTTTAAAGCATTCTTGAAATAATAAATTTTAATATGTCACCATAAACCTGGAAGTTTAACCCCATAATGCCAATTGTATGTATCACATGTGATACGCCTATTTTCTCTGAGTTTTACAGGGTTTGGTATTTTCCTCAAAAACCTGCCGTGTTGAATCCTGTAGTTTGTTCTGCCCTCTAGTGGAGAATCTATGTACTATAGATGGAATGTGCCAATTTTTTCAATCACATTTTTACCATATGATCATCATCTAATAAACAGTACAATAAAAATGTGATTATTTGTCCATGTAACAGGCTTTAAAGGGTTAAACTCAAAGCAGAGGTATGTGCATATGAACATGTACATGTTGTGTCATGTTTTAGAACTGCATCCTGAAGGTTGCACAGTAGGAGAGTCCTTCTCTTGGAAAATAAAAAAAAACTTCATTACCCAGCAGACATTGCTTCCAAAAGGAGAACCTCCCTTTACAGGATGTTTGTATTTACATGCAGCATCAGATTCATGGTGCTTGTTTCTGCTTTGACACACTTGATTGTGCTTGTATGAAATCAGCTCTCTGCATATTGTTTTGTGTTGTGAGTAAAGTAAAATAAAATGGTTACAACAACAGGACTGTTCCCATTGAAACATGCTGGTCGCACAATGTTTCAGCACCAGAAAGCCAACGCAACTGCACACTTTCTTTCACACGTGCACTCAGACGAGCTAAAGACATAAAAAAGAAAATGTCAGGAAAGAAATAAAAAGCAGTGAAGGAGAAAACAGAAAAGACAAACAGGAACAGAGACAGAACATGCTGTGAGACCTGGCTTAGTTTTGCTCTTGATAACCAGAGTGACACCCCCCCACCCCGGGGCGTGTCCAGAGGGGGGGCAGGGGGTCATGGACCACCCTTCCAATTAGACTGACCACCTCATGTGCCCCCCACCCAAGCTGAGACAATCAAATTCAATCAATCAGAAATAATGAATGAAGGTGTAACATTGATATTGTGCTTTGACTGATTTTTATTAATTTTGCTTTATGGAGCCAATTAAAATATAATAAAGGGTCTATAATGTTGTAAAAACTAGATTTTTTTAAGGTCATGGGCCCATTTACATCTGCCACCCTTTTAGAAATCTGTGCCCCTACCTGGCCCCCCAACAAATATTTTCTAGACAATTTTCTTGTTACGTGTCACATGACAGCAGGTACATCATGGCTGAAAGCCACGTCGGACTAGTTCAGGTCTAAATACCAATACATGGAACAGGCAGCTTTAAAAACCAAACATACACATACACACAAACAGGACCCCCCCCCACGCACACACAGTCCTGGTGTGTAGTTGTAAAGTTTCTTTTCTCTGACTCTTTTCAGAAACAATCTTTTTCTTCTCGGTCCAAACCTCAGTCTAGATTTCGGTCTGGACCTCGGTCTAGATCAGGGCTATTCAAATCCAGGCCTCAAGGGCCAGTATCCTGCATGTTTTAGGTCTTTCCCTGATTCAACACACTAGAATCAAATGATGACTCGTTAGCAGGCCTCAGAAGAACTTTGCCATGCTGAGGAGGAAGTTGGAAAATTTGAATCAGCTGTGTTGGAGCAGAGACACGTCTAAAATGTGTAGGGCACCGGCCCTTGAGGCCTGGATTTGAATAGCCCTGGTCTATATGATGGGCCATTTCTATGGATACACCTTAATAAAATGGGAATGGTTGGTGATATTAACATCCTGTTTGTGGCACATTAGTATATGTGAGGGGGCAAACTTTTCAAGATTAGTGGTGACCATGGTGGCCATTTTGAAGTCGGACATCTTGGATCAACTTTTGTTTTTTCAATAGGAAGAGGGTCATGTGACACATCAAACTTATTGGTAATTTCACAGCAAAAACAATTGTGTGCTTGGTTTTAATGTAACTTCATTCTTTAATGAGTTATTTACAAGTTTCTCTTTGTTCACAGCCATTGACATGTCGAAGAGGTTAACACGTGAGGAGCGGATCGAAATTGTGTTGATATCTGGTGAACGCAGTAACCGGGTCATTGCAGCAGATTTCAATGCAAGACATCCTACGAGACCACCCATCTCCCATGCTACAGTTAGCAAACTGCTTGCTAAGTTTCGTGAAACTGGTTCAGTGTTAGATTTGCCAAAATGTGGATGCATGAAAACTGTCACTAATGAAGAATCATCAGTGGCTGTCCTAGCTTCATTCAGCAAGAGCTCACAGTGTAGCACTCACCGCATGTCACTGGAGAGTGGCATTAGTCAAACATCCCTTCGGCGGATATTAGCTACTCACAAATGGCACCCTTACAAACTCCAGCTACTGCAGCATCTCAACGAGGATGACCCAGATGGGCATACAGAATTTGCAGAATGGGCAAAACAAAAATTGGAACAGGACCCTCAGTTCACGCAGAAGATTTTGTTCAGTGATTAGGCAAACTTTTATGTGAATGATGAAGTTAACAAACAAAACCACCGCTATTGGTCTGACACTAACCCACATTGGATAGATACCTCCAAGACTGTTGGAACAAAAAAAGTGTTGGTATGGTGTGGTATATGGGGAACAAAGATAGTGGGGCCATTCTTCATCAATGGAAACCTCAAGGCCTCTGTATATTTGAAATTGCTACATGATGATGTGTTTCCCTCTTTATGCACTGAAGCTGGCACGTTCCCTGAGTGTTTCCAACAAGATGATGCACCACCACATTATGGGTGTCAGGTCCGAGCATTCCTGGATGAACAGTTTCCTGGAAAGTGGATTGGTCATCGTGGACCAGTTGAATGGCCCCAAGGTCTCCTGATCTGACCCCCTTAGACTTTTATCTTTGGGGTCATCTGAAGGCAATTGTCTATAGTGTGAAGATACGAGATGTGCAGCACCCAAAACTACGGATACTGGAAGCCTGTGCTGGTATTTCTCCTGCGGTGTTGCTATCAGTGTGTGAAGAGTGGGAGAAGAGGGTTGCATTGACAATCCAACACAATGGGCAGCACACTGAACACATTTTATAAGTGGTCAGAAACTTGTAAATAACTCATTAAAGAATAAAGTTACATTAAAACCAAGCACACCATTGTTTTTCTTGTGAAATTACCAATAGGTTTGATGTGTCACATGACCCTCTTCCTATTGAAAAAACAAAAGTTGATCTAAGATGGCCGACTTCAAAATGGCCACCATGGTCACCACCCATCTTGAAAAGTTTGCCTCCTCACATATACTAATGTGCCACAAACAGGATGTTAATATCGGTCTAGATCTTGGTCTGGACCTCAGTCTAGACCTCGGTCATGATTTTGGTCTCGACCTCAGTCTTGACCTTGGTCTAGATTTCAGTCTGGACCTTGGTCTTGATGTCGGTCTGGGCCTCAGTCTAGATTTTGGTCTGGATCTTGGTCTAGATCGCGGTCTAGATCTCGGTCTTGATGTCGGTCTGGACCTCAGTCTATGTTTCGGTCTGAACCTCAGTCTAGATCTCGTTCTGGACCGCGGTCTAGATCTCAGTCTTGATGTTGGTCTGGACCTTAGTCTTGATTTCGATCTGGACCTCAGTCTAGACCTCGGTTTTGATTTTGGTCTGGACCTCAGTCTAGATTTCGGTCTGGACCTCAGTCTAGATTTCGGTCTGGACCTCGGTCTTGATTTCGGTCTGGACCTCAGTCTAGATCTCGGTCTGGACCTCGGTCTAGACCGCAGTCTAGATCTCAGTCTTGATGTCAGTCTAGACCTCGGTCTTGATTTTGGTCTGGACCTCAGTCTAGATTTCGGTCTGGACCTCGGTCTTGATTTCGGTCTGAACCTCAGTCTAGATCTCGTTCTGGACCTCAGTCTAGACTGCGGTCTAGATCTCAGTCTTGATGTTGGTCTGGACCTTAATCTTGATTTCGATCTGGACCTCAGTCTAGACCTTGGTCTTGATTTTGGTCTCAACCTCAGTCCAGATTTCGGTCTGGACCTCAGTCTAGATTTCGGTCTGGACCTCGGTCTTGATTTCGATCTGGACCTCAGTCTAGACCTTGGTCTTGATTTTGGTCTCAACCTCAGTCCAGATTTCGGTCTGGACCTCAGTCTAGATTTCGGTCTGGACCTCGGTCTTGATTTCGGTCTGGACCTCAGTCTAGATCTCGGTCTGGACCTCGGTCTAGATCTCAGTCTTGATGTCAGTCTAGACCTCGGTCTTGATTTTGGTCTGGACCTCAGTCTAGATTTCGGTCTGGACCTCGGTCTTGATTTTGGTCTGGACCTCAGTCTAGATCTCGGTCTGGACCTCGTCCTTCTTCTATAAGAGCTGTCTCTCAGTCTCTCCTTCGTACATGTGAGAGTTGTATCCAGTCGGCTGCACGTACTCCTCAGACTTGTCCCAGTCCGTCACCCATCCTGCTCCTCCTGCACCTCCTCCGTTTGAACCCATCACCGGTTGGCTAATGGCTCCGTACTGCCCGCCTCCTTGATAGAGCTCCTCCGTCTCATTGGCCAGTTCATCTTCATTGATAATCCCACACTTTTCCTCACTGGTGTCCTCTATGTCCGCCCAACTCTGCTTCTCTCCTGATGCAAAGATTCCTAAATATAGAAAAACACAGTCAGTGTCTGAGTGGGACAGACTGGACATCCTGCAGAACAGCGTGTCAGCGTCTTACCGTAGAAAACCACTCCCCCGTAATGAACGAGAGACGCTATGAGGAAGACGTACTGCCACTCATCACGTGTCTGAAATGAGTTCAGTGTCAGACTCAGACTGTCATACAGGTAAACGGACACAGGTAAGTGAATCACCTTGTGTTTGGTCATGGCCCCCACGATGAGAGGACACACCATCCCTGACAACGTTCCTACTCCATTTGAAATACCCATCAGTATGCTGGCGTATCGAGGGGCAATATCCAAGTGATTGACATTAAAACCTGATGGATGGAAAACAAATAAACAGGAAGTGCTTCTACACAGACGAGGGAACATCAGATCAGAACTGAGGAGATCAATAACTGGTGACAAGGATCATATTAAATAAAAACTATAGAACCACAGAAAATCTAAACATACAAGAAAACCTGAAGTTCTGAAACTGGAAATACGATGAACACAGAACGACCCAGAACTCAAGGAATACGACACAAACACCAAGGAAGTGAGAAAATAAACCTCAAACTGGACATGACTGAACCCTAAAGACCAGGACCTGATCATCCATCTTGTTTTTAGCAGTAGTTTCATGTCACTTCCTGTTTTCAAGCTGATCCTGTTCACCTGCCGTCCTGCTCTGATCTGCGTATGACTGTGTCAGATTGTGGTTCAGTCTAGTTCTGCAGTCTTCTCAGTGACCTGGCTTTCTGCTCGTACCTTCACCTGGACCAGATCTTGGAGTGAACCTGTTTCTGTCCTTGACTATGACCTGCATGTCCCTCACTGGATACTGTAAGTTCTCTTATCATGATACCAGCTGACTGCGGATCTGGAACTTTTTGTGAATTTTTGGACATGATTGTGGGTTTGTGGACTGAACTGTTTAAATCTTTATTATATTGGACTAAGTTCTGTGTTCTGCCAACAGCAGGACTCTCCTCTGTGTCCTTTGTTTAGCTCCGCCCATTGTTGTTAAATAAACTTGTTTTTATATAAGATCAGGTCCAGGATCAGGTCGAGGGTCAGGTCCAGGATCAGTTCCAGGATCAGTTCCAAGATCAGGTCCAGGATCAGGTCCAGGATCAGTTCCAGGATCAGTTCCAGGATCAGTTCCAGGATCAGGTCCAGGATCAGTTCCAGGATCAGTTCCAGGATCAGTTCCAAGATCAGGTCCAGGATCAGGTCCAGGATCAGTTCCAGGATCAGGTCCAGGATCAGTTCCAGGATCAGGTCCAGGATCAGGTCCAGGATCAGTTCCAGGATCAGGTCCAGGATCAGGTCCAGGATCAGTTCCAAGATCAGGTCCAGGATCAGTTCCAGGATCAGGTCCAGGATCAGTTCCAGGATCAGTTCCAAGATCAGGTCCAGGATCAGTTCCAGGATCAGGTCCAGGATCAGGTCCAGGATCAGTTCCAGGATCAGTTCCAAGATCAGGTCCAGGATCAGGTCCAGGATCAGGTCTGAGCCCAGAGATGATCTGATTATACATCATGAGGGAAACCGTTAAAGAAATCCTTTTAATTGTTTCAGATCTTATATTTTGGTGTCTAAAATCATAAAGTCTGAATAAACACGTCAGGGTTTGTTTTCTAAAGTTAAAGTTCATGTGTTTATTAAAAAAGGAACATTCAGTGTTTCATATTCAGGATGTTCAAATTACCAAAGCATCAAAACAAAAACCCAAATCAAGTGGACGGTGATTATGCTAATCTTTTCTACCAACTACTTTCTCTTCTTTTTAATGTCACTCACCTGAGATTGCAAATCCACTGAATCCCACAGCGAGGACCAGGAACGTGATGGCAATACCTTTAGTGTGAGAGTATCCCACCACCAGCAGTAAGGTGGCCTCCATCCCAAACCCTGAAACATCAACATAGTTAAGCATTAGAAATATTCCAGAAATGACACATTTATTTTGTTTTTGTTGCACATGCTGATATGACAATTAAATTGTGCTAAAATATTAATATGACTATAATACAGACAGCAGCTGCATTTTGAACACTAAGAGAAATAAACTACCACAAAGATGAAGCTGAGGAACGAGGAACTGAAGATGTTTTGGGATCCACGTGTCACAGACGTCTCAGTGTAGAAACCTCATCCAGGAGCAGACTGCTATAACTGTTAGTCTTTCTAAGTTTCATACTTTTTGATTTGCAACTACAACATATCGTCCTTCTGGGAGACTTCAACGCTCACGTGGGCAATGACAGTGAGACCTGGAGGGGCGTGATTGGGAGGAACGGCCCCCCTGATCTGAACCCGAGTGGTGTTCTGTTGTTGGACTTCTGTGCTCGACACGGATTGTCCATAACGAACACCATGTTCAGGCACAAGAGTGTCCACCTTAACACCTGGCATCAGGACACCTTGGGCCGCAGTTCGATGATCGACTTTGTAGTCGTGTCGTCGGACTTGCGGCCCCTTGTCCTGGACACTCGGGTGAAGAGAGGGGCGGAGCTGTCAACCGATCACCACCTGGTGGTGAGTGGGCTCAGATGGCGGGGGAGGATGCCGGTCAGGCCTGGCAGGCCCAAACGAGTCGTGAGGGTCTGCTGGGAACGCCTGGCGGAGTCCCCTGTCAGAGAGAGCTTCAACTCTCACCTCCGGGAGAGCTTCAACCATATCCCGAGGGAGGCGGGGGACATAGAGTCCGAGTGGGCCATGTTCCACGCCTCTATTGTCGAGGCTGCCCATCAGAGCTGTGGCCGTAAGGTTGTCGGTGCTTGTCGTGGCGGCAACCCCCGAACTCGCTGGTGGACACCGGCAGTGAGGGATGCCGTCAAGCTGAAGAAGGAGTCCTATCGGGGCTTTTTGGCGTGTGGGACTCCAGAGGCAGCTGACAGGTATCGGCAGGCCAAGCGATCTGCGGCTCGGGTGGTTGCTGAGGCAAAAACTCGGGCGTGGGAGGAGTTTGGAGAGGCCATGGAGAAGGACTTCCGGATGGCTTCGAGGAGGTTCTGGTCCACCATCAGGCGTCTCAGGAGGGGGAAGCAGTGCACCGTTAACACTGTATACAGTGGCGATGGTGGGCTGCTGACCTCGACTCGGGACGTCGTTGGTCGGTGGGCGGAATACTTCGAAGACCTCCTCAATCCTACCAACACGTCTTCCGATGAGGAAGCAGAGTTTGGGGACTCGGGGTTGGACTTTTCTATCACTGGGGCTGAGGTTGCTGAGGTAGTTAAGAAGCTCCTCAGTGGCCGGGCCCCGGGGGTGGATGAGATTCGCCCGGAGTTCCTTAAGGCTCTGGATGATGTGGGGCTGTCTTGGCTGACATGCCTCTGCAGCATCGCGTGGACATCGGGGGCGGTGCCTCTGGACTGGCAGACCGGGGTGGTGGTCCCCCTCTTCAAAAAGGGGGATCGGAGGATGTGTTCCAACTACAGGGGGATCACACTCCTCAGCCTCCCTGGTAAAGTCTATTCAGGGGTTCTGCAGAGGAGGGTCCGTCGGATAGTTGAACCTCGGATTNGAGGAGGAGCAATGTGGTTTTCGTCCTGGCCATGGAACAATGGACCATCTCTACACCCTCTTTGGGGTCCTGGAGGGGGCATGGGAGTTCGCCCAACCAGTCTACATGTGCTTTGTGGATCTGGAGAAGGCGTTCGACCGTGTCCCCCGGGGGCTCCTGTGGGGGGTGCTCCGGGAGTATGGGGTACCGGACTCCCTAGTACGGGCAGTCCGGTCTCTGTATGACCGGTGTCAGAGCTTGGTCCGCATTTCCAACTGTAGGTCGGATCCATTTCCGGTGAGGGTTGGACTCCTGCCAAGGCTGCCCTTTGTCTCCGATCCTGTTCATTACCTTTATGGACAGGATTTCTAGGCGCAGCCGAGGTGTTGAGGGGATCTGGCTCGGCGACTGCAGGATTGGGTCTCTGCTTTTTGCGGATGACGTGGTTCTGTTGGCTTCGTCGGGCCGTGATCTGCAGTTCTTGCTGGGGCAGTTCGCGGCTGAGTGTGAAGCGGCGGGGATGAGAATCAGCACCTCCAAGTCCGAGGCCATGGTCCTCAACCGGAAAAAGGTGGAGTGCACTCTCCGGGTCGGGGGCGAGGTCTTGCCCCAGGTGGAGGAGTTTAAGTACCTCGGGGTCTTGTTCATGAGTGAGGGGAAAATGGAGCGTGAGATCGACAGGCGGATCGGTGCGGCATCTGCAGTAATGCGGACCCTGCGTCGATCTGTCGTGGTGAAGAAGGAGCTGAGCCAGAAGGCGAAGCTCTCGATTTACCGGTCGATCTACGTTCCTACCCTCACCTATGGTCACGAGCTTTGGGTAGTGACCAAAAGAATGAGATCGCGGGTACAAGCGGCCGAAATGAGTTTTCTCCGCAGGGTGGCCGGGCTCTCCCTTAGAGATAGGGTGAGAAGCTCGGTCATCCGGGAGGGGCTCAAAGTAGAACCGCTGCTCCTCCGCATCGAGAGGAGCCAGATGAGGTGGCTCGGGCATCTGGTCAGGATGCCTCCTGGACGCCTCCCAGGTGAGGTGTTCTGGGCACGTCCCACGGGACGGAGGCCCCGGGGAAGACCCAGGACACGCTGGAGGGACTACGTCTCCCGGCTGGCCAGGGAACGCCTTGGGATCCCCCCGGATGAGCTGGCGGTTGTGGCCGGGGAGAGGGAAGTCTGGGCTGCCCTGCTTAGACAGCTGCCCCCGCGACCCGACCTCGGATAAGCGGAAGAAGACGGTACTACAACATATAAAAAACCAGACCTGGTTTTATGGGACCCCTTGCCTATTAATGTTCTTCCTCCATTCCTCCAAATCAGTGTCACCTTTGATTGGATCTTCTTTTATTATTCAATTCAGTTCAATTCAAGTCTGTTTATTTAGAAAGTTACAGTTCATGACAAAGTCATTTCAAAGTCATTTTACAGAAAAATCAATTAATTAATAATAAAACATTTTCTATCAGGAACCAGCTGATTGGGCTGAATTGTTAGTTCAGCACAATCCTCCATCCTGAGCAGCACGATTGGCGACAGTAGGAACGACTCCCTTTTAACAGGAAGAAACCTCTAGCAGAACCAGAACCAGATCCAGAACCAGATCCAGAACCCGGCTCAGGATGGAGGATTGTGCTGAATTAACAATTCAACCCAATCGGCTGGTTCCTTAGATAGAAAATGTTTTATTATTAATTGGTTGATTGATTTTTCTGTAAAGTGCCTTGAAATAACTTTGTCATGAACTGGAACTTTATAAATAAATAAACTTGAAACTTGATTTCTGTTACAGTTTAACTTTATAAAATGGGAATGTTTAATCTGTATTTTTATTTTTGGTCCTTTTCATGTGGGACAGTCTCACCTCCACAGTTCATGAGCTTCCTGACGTTGGTGGTGGACATCAGGTTGTGGCTTCTCAGGTAGTCGGCCAGCTGGCCTCCAATGGGCACAATGATGGTCATCACCAGATGGGGCAATGCTGACACTATGCCCACCTGAGAGGAGGAAACCAGGAGAAATACTGCACATCAGAGTGAGACCGCATGTTCTAATATCAAAAAAGTAAATGTGAACCTTCAGTTTTAAGATTTAATTTCTATATGCAATGATTGTTGTAAAGTAGCAGAGAGTGAGTCTCATTCCTGCCATTTATTTATGTGATACTGAAATATTACAATATAAATCCAGATGTAGAAATATACCTGGTTTAAGTCAAAAGTAAAGAACATAAGTCATTTCTAGGGGCACCCTGTTGCTATGGGGGTTCAGACTTCAGCCCTGCATTTGGCTACTTCCTGTGCATGTCAGTAGATGCTGGTCTGAATCTACATACATGATACATACAGAACCCCACCACTCACACACGCACACATGTGAACAAACAAACCTTTGAAATAAATTCCTCCAATCAAAAACTCTGAGAGTTTTATATAATATCCTTAATAGTGATGCAACACTACACCTTTTTTCAATCAATATTGATACTTGGATCAGAGTACTTACTGATACCGAGTACCAATGCCAATACTTCTACCACACAAAAAAATTGGAAGACAGATTTTATTTTCTTCTCTGCTTGTTACAACAAATGATGGCGAACTATAGATAGAAAGTGAAATATTAATAAAAATGACCTCAAAACTAAAATTTAAAAGTGAAAAATAAAACTTTCCTGTGAATTATTGCAGAGTTTCCATGTTTTAAGTATCGGTTCATACTATTGGTTAACTTTAACCGATACTCATATGAGTACATTAGATGGTATCGGGGCTGATACCTGATACTGGTATCTCTGCATTCCTAATCCTTATGATGATGATTAACAGCAACGTGTATTTGGACCGTTTGGTTTGTGTTAGTTTTGGTGTGTTTTTATCTTCTAAAGTTTTCCAATAGAGAGGGGGGTATTTAATATAAAACTGATTAATACTACTATTAAAATGAATAAACACATCATGATTTAAAATCCACTAACTGCTATAGTTTCTGTGATGCCTTTGTGTTTAAAAATAATTGCTTTCAGTTCATAGGTTGCTCAAAGATGAAAATAATTTCATGATTAATAAATAGTCAGCAGATCTATGTTTAAAAAGGGCTAAAAACGATTTACTATTAAAATCAGATCAAAGTGAGACATCGTTTTTACAAACTATCTTTGTTTTGTTAGCCGCGATGTAACGCAGCTGAGTGCGCACTCTTGCATACAGACGATCTTTGCTGTATTTTCCCCGGGACGGTGTCGGTTTAGTTTTTATTTAGTAAGAAAGCTAATTACGGCTCATTCTCATGCTTGGTCTGCTCTACTCGTTTGAACCTTGGGAAATCTTCGTTTTTGTGGGTATTGTGTTCAGAAAAGAACTTAAATATGTTTTAGAATTATTTAGGCTAGTTAAATGCTTTGATAAGCTCATGTGAGTTTCAGGTTGACTTAGAGGTGTGTATTCACTGCTAGCCTGATTGTTTTTTTCTTTTCTTGTATGTTTCATGTTTCTTGTATGATATTCACATCCATGTTAAATCTCTTCCCTGCTGTTTCACCTCCAGATTATTTGAAATATGGAGAGTTGTTCAACTTGCCTTGCTGATCTCAAAGCCAAAAACTTCTTCAAAGTAGGCAGGCTGGCTGATGAGCAGCAGGTAGAAGGTCCAGCTCCTGCAGAAGTTGGCCACAATAATGGCGTAGACCGGCATGGAGGTGAAGAAATGTCTCCATGGGGTTTTAAATTTCTGCCCAAAAAACATCCAGTGACTCCAGAGATCAGTTAAAAGACTGTTAGAATAAGTCTGAATTTGTCTAAAATGTATAAATTAAGATGTTATTAAATATTATTAAGTGGATTACATGGAGGGGATTAAGAAAAGCTGCTGACTCTCCAATTGCTTCTTCAATGTATTTCCTCTCCTCTGGTGTGATAGTAGGATGAGCCGCTGGGCTCTCGTATGACACCAGGATCCAGAACAGGTACCAGAATATCCCAAAACTGCCTGGGAGCAAAACACAGAGTGAAAGAATAAGATAACACGCTCTCAGACTTCCCGACAGACGGCTAAATATCACAGAAATCAAACTGACGACTTATTTGGTAAATACAAACAAATAATCTGAGACAGACATTAAAGGTCCTGTATCATGTAAAATCAACTTTTTGGAGCGGTAGGTCGGTGGAGAGTCCTTGCCTCAAGTGGAGGAGTTCAAGTATCTCGGGGTCTCGTTCACGAGTGAGGGGCGGGTGCAGCGCGAGATTGACAGACAGATCGGTGCAGCGTCTGCAGTGATGCGGTCGCTGTATCAGACTATCATGGTGAAGAAGGATCTAAGTTGAAAGGCAAAGATCTCGATTTACCGGTCAATCTACACTCACCGGCCACTTTATTAGGTACACCATGCTAGTAATGGGTTGGACCCCCTTTTGCCTTCAGAACTGCCTCAATTCTTCGTGGCATAGATTCAACAAGGTGCTGGAAGCATTCCTCAGAGAGTTTGGTCCATATTGACATGATGGCATCACACAGTTGGCGCAGATTTGTCGGCTGCACATCCATGATGCGAATCTCCCGTTCCACCACATCCCAAAGATGCTCTATTGGATTGAGATCTGGTGACTGTGGAGGCCATTTGAGTACAGTGAACTCATTGTCATGTTCAAGAAACCAGTCCGAGATGTTTCCAGCTTTATGACATGGCGCATTATCCTGCTGAAAGTAGCCATCAGAAGTTGGGTACATTGTGGTCATAAAGGGATGGACATGGTCAGCAACAATACTCAGGTAGGCTGTGGCGTTCTAACGATGCTCAATTGGTACCAAGGGGCCCAAAGAGTGCCAAGAAAATATTCCCCACACCATTACACCACCACCACCAGCCTAAACCGTTGACACAAGGCAGGATGGATCCATGCTTTCATGTTGTTGACGCCAAATTCTGACCCTACCATCCGAATGTCGCAGCAGAAATCGAGACTCATCAGACCAGGCAACGTTTTTCCATCTTCTATTGTCCAATTTCGATGAGCTTGTGCAAATTGTAGCTTCAGTTTCCTGTTCTTAGCTGAAAGGAGTGGCACCCGGCGTGGTCTTCTGCTGCTGTAGCCCATCTGCCTCAAAGTTGGACGTACTGTGCGTTCAGAGATGCTCTTCTGCCTACCTTGGTTGTAACGAGTGGTTATTTGAGTCACTGTTGCCTTTCTATCAGCTCCAACCAGTCTGGCCATTCTCCTCTGACCTCTGGCATCAACAAGGCATTTCCGCCCACAGAACTGCCGCTCACTGGATATTTTTTCTTTTTCGGACCATTCTCTGTAAACCCTAGAGATGGTTGTGCGTGAAAATCCCAGTAGATCAGCAGTTTCTGAAATACTCAGACCAGCCATTCTGGCACCAACAACCATGCCACGTTCAAAGTGACTCAAATCACCTTTCTTCCCCATACTGATGCTCGGTTTGAACTGCAGGAGATTGTCTTGACCATGTGTACATGCCTAAATGCACTGAGTTGCCGCCATGTGATTGGCTGATTAGAAATTAAGTGTTAACGAGCAGTTGGACAGGTGTACCTAATAAAGTGACCGGTGAGTGTACATTCCAACTCTCATCTATGAGATCTGGGTCATGACAAAAACAACGAGATCGTGGATAGAAGCGGTTGAAATGAGTTTCCTCCACAGGGTGTCTGGGTACTTCTTTAGAGACAGGGTGAGGAGCTCTGAGTAGAACTGCTGCTCCTCCACGTAGAGAGGAGCCAACTGAGGTGGCTCAAGCATCTGTTCAGGATGCTTCCTAGTCACCACCCTAGGGAGGTGTTCAGGGCGTGTCCCACTGGGAGGCCTCAAGGAAGACCCAGGCCATGCTGGTGGGACTATATCTCTCAGCTGGCCTGGGAACATCTTGGGGTTCCCCCCAGTTGAGCAGGAGAGGGTGTGTGTAGATAAGGAGGTCTGGACATCTCTGCTCAGAATGCTGCCTCCGGAATAAAATGAATGGATGGACTGACAGAGGGATGGATGGACGAGTGAGCAGACGGACGAGTGGACGGAGGGCTAGGTGGGTGGACTGTTTGTATCTTTTAACCATGTTCTGATGTTATTTCCTTATTAAACCCTCCAGAGTGGTTTTTGGTTTAATCCACACAAATTTCTCAGTAATCCTCCTCAATCCTGCGCTCTGAGCAGCTGCTCTACTCTCTCCTAGAAAACCACCTGACTGTAACATAGTGATGTAACAATGTTACACCAGGACCTGCAGATTAAACACACACACCCCGAGCTGCCAGAGTCTGAACCAAGACACTAAACACCACCGTTTGTAGTGTTTTACTTTCTAAAAATGTCTGAGTGAAAATGTTCATGTAACTGTGAGAGTTACAGGAATTTATTCATTATTTTATTCAGGCAGCTCGAGGGGCAGCACTCACGAGGGGGGAGGGGTTAGGTAAACTGAGTGTTTTACTTCCTGGTCAGAGAATAACTCTAGATAATAAGTTATATTTCAGGACAAATGAAGATTATATATCACCAAAGGTAAGATTTTATCATATATGTGTCTATCCCAGACACTTAAAGCTGTAAAATAGCAGGATACAGAACCTTAAATTCTATGGGACTGTACTAGACTGTACTAGTGCTTTTTAATAAATAATAATAATAAATCCTTTATTGATCCTCTTGGGGATATTAGTTCTCCGCATTTAACCCATCCTCATCTGTGAGGTGAGGAGCAGAGGGCAGCCATGTTGTATGGCGCCTGGGGGTTAGTTTCGGGTTCAGTATCTTGTCCAAAGACACTTCGACTTGTAGCCTACTGGCACCGGGGATCAAACCCCGGTCTCCCGATCATGGGGCGATCTCCCTCCCCACCAGGCTACAGCTGCTCTAAAGAGATCAATAATTTAAAAAATCCATGAAGAAGCAGAACGCTCTCAGAGAGTGTAGACACCAAGCAGCTCATTTCAATTTACACCCAAATTTAATACTTTTATTTTGCCCATATTAGTTCAAAAGCTATTTAAGGAATAGATATTTCCTTCATGACAGTTTACAAGATCACTTCTGTCTCCATATCTGTTCAGAACCCTTTGAGTAACTCTGGTGTACTAACCATAGACATAAAACACAGAAGGCCACCCTGTGTATTGCACCAGTATCCCAGCTAAAGGCATGGCCACCACTGCCCCTGCATAAGAACCTGAAAAAGGAAACAGGAGATACAAACTAAATTACATTTTTTTCAGAATAATTGTCACACAAATCTTTTCTCCTGAAATATGATGTCCAAGTCCACCTGATCATCTGTCAGTGTTAAACCCAGCTCAGATAGCAGATTTTAGATTTCTGGGAAATGTTTCAGCAAGATGGAAAAACTTTTACCACAAAAGGCTGTTGTGGCTAATCGACTTCTCTCAAGAGGAGGCGCCCACTTGGCCCAGATCCCATGGCAGGCTGGATATGACACGCCCTGAAGGAAAAAAATACATAAACATCTCCAAATTAAAGGCTTAGCATTCATGGAAGGAGTGCACATCACCTGCCGCCTTTCATACCAGAGTTTAAACTAACACCATCCTGTGGTGAGAAATGATGGAGCTACAACAAAATCTTGGAAATAATTTGATGTGTGATTTAAAAATAAGCCAGCTAATTCCTCATGACATGTTGCTTAAAGAGTCCATTTCACACAGATTTCATGACTTTGTGGTTATTTCTTAAGTATTAACCAGTAATATGAAACATTTTATATGTAAGAAACGTCAGGAAACACTGATTAACAGACCTTTCAATCTGTCAGGCTTCGTCAGCAGCTCTTTCATATTCATTGTTCGAATTTGCTGGACTCTGATTGACTAACAAACTAGCCTATGAGAGCAAGGTATACTGTTTCCTGTCCCGCTGCGCATGACAACGTCAGACGTTCTCTCTTCCTGTTTGCTACGTCTTATGCTAACAGCTTTTAGCTAGCATCATGCTAGGCATGGTTTCAACTGCAGGAGCTGATGAATACTAACGAACAAAGGAGTTGTGATGAAACAGATACAGGCCGTTAGAACTCAGGAGAACTCGGGTTTTATCACCACCTGCGTAGTTTGAGAGATTAAAACTGAAAGAGAAGTTGTTGACCTGTTTTCACCCACTATGAAGGTAAGAACACCTGTGGAGCTAAAATATTCAACAGAAACCTCAGAAACACTGTTTTAATGGAAGGACCTCTTTAAAGCTGGAGTGCGTAACTTTTACATGTCCGTGAATGTCCGTTTCAGCCAAGCCACTATCAGAGGAGATGACACAATGCAGATTAAGCCGATCGGCTCCTCAAACATCTCACGGTATTTTTCAATATATATCATTTTTACTTTGCGTGTCGACTGCGACATTCCCGCGCTGTCGCACATGAAATTACGTCTTTTATGTCACAACAAGAAAAATAATAAGAAATAGAACGCAGTGTCTCGTAGCAGCCGGCAGAACGTGAAGGTCGACATGGCGGAGAATCCAAATAAACAGCCGAGAGACACTTATCGGGAAGTGGATCCTACCACGAAAAAAAAAATAATTCCTGGACGTTCGGCAGAGGGACTATTGGCTAAGAAGGAAAGTGACCGAAGGAGAAGGCAAACGCGAATTTGTATCGGCGTCACTTTCCTCGGTGGAGAGAAGAGATCTGGCTGATGTTCAGGGGTGCATAAGTGATCCGCAGGTCCGCACACACTGTCAAAATATAAAATGCGCACCAGATGAAACCCAGAGCACCGAAGTTCCAGCTGATCAGCTGATTCTGTCTCTATCTGTGTCAGTTTGTGTCTGTCAGTTTGTGTCTGTCAGTTTCCCAGTGTAACGGTTTTTCAGTCAGTCAGATCAGTGCAGCTGACTGCAGGATTCTGCATCGTGTCAAAACTGAAAAAATTCACTGAATAAGACAAATAGATCATTGTGGCCCCAACAGCTGACTAATAAATTTCAACACCAAACTGTTAAATGTAGATTAAAGTGAACAATCAAACCTGTAAACAATCCAACCTGAACTCTGAAGGTTTTTTTTACCAGTATTTTTATATTTTACTGGTTTCTCTTGATTTTTTCAACAATGAAATGATATTTATTGAAACAAATATAGAGCCAGGTAAAGTAAACAGACTGAATTTGAAGCTTGATTAAGACAGATACCGGTTGGAATAACAACGGCAGAGATAAAGCGGTGGCAGCTGGGCTTACGTCATATGGAAGCGCCAGCTTTATTGTTGTAATGACGCAAAAATTCCACTAGGGGGCGACAGAAGTTACAGAAGTTACGCACTCCAGCTTTAATATGTGAAAAACTGACAGACTGAAATTCATTGTTGTGTTAGTGTTGATTTCACTCTGGAGCTCAGAATGTAACTGGTTGCTGGTCCAACAAAGTCTTTCTGAAAGTTACATTAAAATCCAGAGGGTTATGAAATATTTTTACCTTTCAGGTGATAAACGACGTTCTTATAACGTTCTTATAATAAAACATTAAAAAAAGCTGCAACACGTGGACGACACACATTGTTACCTCAACAAGACCCTGGCATATCCTCACAAGGATGACGCAGCTGTAATGGCAACGGGCTGCAGAGGGAATCAGCATGTTGAGAGTGGACGTGGCCACGATGGCAAAGCCAAAAACTCTTCAACACACAGAAAACAGTTTCAACGTTAGTGCCCGAGTCACGGTTATAATATACATAGTAAGAACTGAGAAAGCTCTTACACAACAGGTGTTTTCTCATCCTTTAGGTCATGTGATCTGGTTTATTAGCAGTAACTCTAGTACAGAACTGTGTATGTGTGAAAATTAACCTGTTAGCTGCAAACTTTTGACATATAAAGCCTCCCGGGATCTGTGTAACTATGTATCCCCAAAAAAAGGATCCATGGATCATCCCCACGGTCTCTGGGTCCCAGGTGAACTGTGCTGCCTGAAGGGAAGAAGATCACATTGTCTAACCTGACAAAGAGACACCAGGAGATTTGACTCCCTTCTTGTAACTCACCACAAGAACCTCCTTGTTGCCTTTGTAGACCGTGTGGTCATTGACCATGCTAACAATGGCAACGCCTAAGTTGCATCGGATACCAAACGAGATACAGAATCCCAGACCAGACAGGATGGCGATAATGTAGCGTCTGGGCAGGCCAAAGCAGGTGCAGTCCACCACCGGCAGCTCCTTCTCCTCCACCAGCTCAGGACGACCCTCTGCTGACAACTCGATGGTTTCTCCATTAGGCTGCCGCTTTTCAATCAGCCTGAGAGCAAACAGGGACAGAAACAGAAGCAACTCAATTATCTCCAGAAATTAATTAAATTTTGATGAAAAAAGTCAGCGAAAAAGACTTGAAGGTGGAATACAGAACATGAACACCATAACAACAGCACAAAGCCTTCAGTCATCTTTGTGCCAGGCTTGTTAACCCCCCGCACACGCTCCGATGTTGAGGTCGACCAATAGTACTCCCCAAACCCACTCTGATCCCCGATCCGAGCAGGACAATAAAATATCATGAGTTCAGTTCACTGATCACACTGATTCTGATGAAAGCAGCTCCTACCTCAATCATTGATTCAGTCCGTGGCAAAGAGTTCACGTAGCTGCCCCGGCTCTTCTCAAGGAAACCAAAACTTCCTGCAGTCCCTCCTAAGATCCTCTGTCCTACTCACACCATCCTGCACGCCTCACTTCTTCAACCAGCAATAAAATCCTCTGTGGTGTGCCCTCCAGTCGAACCTGCAGCCCGGAGTTCCCCCACTTCAGCCACCTGCTGCTCCGTGTTAGCTAGCTGCTAATAAAGACTTTCCCACACGACTCTGCTAAGTCACATGTTGGGGAATTCTCTATGGCAAGAAATTAAGGTCAATAATCACCACATGTCCCCGGTGCTTCCAGCTGCTTGACCTGCAGACTCCACAGTACCAGCCTCACTGTGCTTAATGGTATTAGACAACCCATAATGGTGCCCGCTGCTTTGCCAGCTATTGGCTGGTAGATGTAAACAAAATTCCAACGTCGTATCCATTAGAATAAAGTATTTTATAATATTTTGCTTCAAATATAATTTCTAAAGAAAATACTGTATTTTCATTCTACACCCCTCTAAACACCCTGTGGAGGTATTATGTTGTTAAATATTGTTTTTTTAATGAAAATATTCCATATTGTACCTTTAAAGTCTTTGTTATATTTATTATACTGTATATTGTGTGTGGTGTTGGCAGAGAACGATGCTTCAGTGGATCATTTGAAATAGTTTT
Source organism: Pachypanchax playfairii (assembly GCA_006937955.1). Taxonomy (NCBI): domain Eukaryota; kingdom Metazoa; phylum Chordata; class Actinopteri; order Cyprinodontiformes; family Aplocheilidae; genus Pachypanchax; species Pachypanchax playfairii. The sequence continues at coordinate 250,704 of SSNP01000271.1, forward strand.
GTGGTTTTAAATGACACCCAGATAATGACCACCACAGAGAAACACAAACCAGATCCAAACATCTTTCATACTGGGTGGTCACTACAGTGGGCTGCAGCCCATTGGGGAGAGACGTCGTCCTCGGAAGGTCAGTGTTCGATCCCTGGCTCCAGCAGGCAAGATACTGAACCCCAAAACTGCCTCCATGCGCCGTATGAGATGGCAGACCTCTGCTCCTTAAATGATTCGTCAAATGCAGAAAAATTATTTTCCTAAGATAGTCAATAAAGTATCAATTATCAGCTATTCAAAAGCAGCTTTCTTGTACATTGGTGTTGGCTTTTATTTATTTATTTAGCAGTATTGTTATTTTAATTGCGTGTTGATTGTGTGTTTTATTGCCATTTGTGTAAATTTGTGTATCATTCCTTCTTTCCATTTTCAATTGGCAGACAAAAATGAATATGTGATTTGTTTTTTTGTTATTGGTTTTGAAATCAGATACACAAAAAAAAGTATATTTTTATATTTTAACTTTCAGTATTGGATCAAAAATACAAAATATAAAAACATTCAGAATCAGTTTCATTTGCCAATAAATAAGGAAATGAGTCAGTGAGAAGGGGGGGGGGGGGGGGGGGGGGGGGTGTGCTGATGAGATCTTCTACTGAAAGATTTTATATCCATGATGAGAAGAACTAGCCACAATATTTCCTGCAAGCTTCAGAGTCCTACGGGTGTACGGGTCCTGGAGGTTTACAGGTCCTAGAGGTCTACAGGTCCTGGTGTACAGGTCCTGGAGGTCTACAGGTCCTGGAGGTCTACAGGTCCTAGAGGTCTACAGGTCCTAGAGGTCTACAGGTCCTGGAGGTCTACATGACCTAGAGGTCTACAGGTCCTGGAGGTCTACATGACCTAGAGGTCTACAGGTCCTGGAGGTGTACAGGTCCTGGAGGTGTACAGGTCCTGGAGGTGTACAGGTCCTGTGGTCATAACAGGTCAGGACTTTGTGGTTATTTGTTAAGTATTAACCAGTAATATGAAAAATTTTATATCTAAAAAATGTCAGGAAACACTGATTAACAGACCTTTCAATCTGTCTGCGTTAAAATTCGGGTGGTTTCGTCAGGCCTCGAGCAGCAGCTCGTTCATATTCATTATTCGAATTTGCTGGCTAACAAACTAGCCTATGAGAGCAAGGTATACTGTTTCCTGCCCCGCTTCGCATGGTAACACCAGACGTTCTCTCTTCTTATGCTAACAGCTTTTAGCCAGCAGCATGCTAGGTGTGGTTTCAACAGCAGGAGCTGATGAATACTAACGAACAAAGGAGTTGTGATGAAACAGATACAGGCCGTTAGAACTCGGGAGAACTCGGGTTTTATCACCACCTGCGTAGTTTGAGAGATTAAAACTGAAAGAGAAGTTGTTGACCTGTTTTCACCCACTATGAAGGTAAGAACACCTGTGGAGCTAAAATATTCAACAGAAACCTCAGAACAACAGTTTTTACAAGATCTGGACTATTACTACGTTTGTAGAACTGCAAACAGTCAAAGTGCCTGTAAAAAAACTCAAAGTTATTAATGATATGTTTTATGTTATTAATTGATTTTTTGAAAATAGAATATATATTATTTTATGTTTTTTATCCATAATTTATTCATTTATTTTCTGAACAACTGAAATATTCTTATTTTGTCTGGTACCGGACACCAAAAGATCTCATTTAAGGCTTTTGTTGAAGCTGTACAAAATGATTTGAATGAAATGTCGAGTCAACGTGTCACTTTGTTCCACAGGAGTCAAACAGAGACGTCCTAACAGGGACCATCTGTGTCCTACTACCTCCATCCTTTCCACTTCACACAGTGAACCGACCCCGGTGCAGCACACACCTGAAATCAGACTCACGCATCACTTTCTGCCATGTTTCTATTTTAATATCAGAGGAAGGTTCTGGTTATGTTTCAGTTCACTACAATGGATTTGTCAGACAACCACTTTTCATTGTGTTAATCCAGTTATTCAGTGAGCTGGAGTTAACAGACACAAGCACCATGAGGATTTTGTTCAGGTGGAGGATGGGGTGGGGGTGGGGTGGGGGGGGGTGTTAAATGTTACAGACTGGCATTTTAACACAAGAGGATTCAGACTCTGCAGCTGGTTATTTATTAATGTCCATCGTTTGTATCTGTTTCTTTGTGCTGTCAGTTTCATCCACAATGCTTCTGTGTTCATGGTTTTCTCTCCCTCCCCCTTTTTAAAAACATCAAACCTTTAAATCTCTTTCATTAATTCAATCAGTGACTTCACACGAAAAACCAAGGACAAGGTTCTCTGTCATTAATGTGGTTAAATGAAACTTTAAGACGTGATTCTACCAGTTAAACACAACCAAGTGGCCAAAACAAGAGAAATACTTTGCAAAGCAACGTTTTGGAAACTGTAAGAGATTAGTGAGGCTGCAGCCTCTTTCACTACCTCTCTTAATCTGTCACAGCATTCAGATTAGGATTACAAAAATGATTTACTTCCGGAAATGAATATAGAGGGACAGACTAAGATGTGCTGCGGTTAAGCAAACGTCTCCTTTTCAGTCCGTTTGAATATTTTAAAGACATTTTTTTTATTGAATGATATATTTGTTCATCTTTCAGGATTTTGCCTAAATGAAATAAAGTGAAAACTAAATTGCGGTTGTTTGATTGTTGGACATTTTGTGGTCACAGAGTGAGAAAACAGGAAGCACTAAACAACAAACCAAACAAGAAATGCTGAAGTCACGCTGTTAAAGTCGTGTACATCTTTCAGATCAGCCAGTTGGCTGCACTCACGCTGCTGGTCCTCCGTATGCTAAACAAATGTGCTGACTTGCCCCCTACGACCAGCTCCCATTTGGACTTGGTTGTCAGTGAAGGCTGCGTGAGGATCCTCATTAAACATCAAGACAGATTGCAGCTTGACTCCTAAAACATATGCTGCTTACTAACGAGAGTAGCCCTCAGCAGATATTACTGTTAATTACAGGGTTTTCTCACACTCTTATATTTGAGCTCAAATGTCCTGAAATGGTAAACAAGACCAGGATCTTCCATTTTGAGTTTACCAGGAGACGTTGTCCAGAAAGGAGACAGAGTTTGATGGTATTGCTCCATCAGCTGAGCTTCCACTCAGTGTTTCCTGCTTATGTGTCGAGAACCTGAGTGTTTCAGCTGGGAACCATTAATGAGCAGGCAGAAGCTCCGTGACCTCGGGTTAGAAACCCAACCAGAACTGAGCTGGTTTCATCTGGAGCTCAGTTAACGGTGATCCTCCCCCACTGAATAATAAATTGTAAACTCCTAAAATACAATATTTCAAACATCTTCTGCCTTTTAAACTCACAACAATTTGTCAGTCATGGTGAAACAGCGCAACACTGGTCATGGGACCTGGGTCGGGGAATATAATCCTCTCATAGGAGGATGATGGAGATGAAGTGATCGCCAGCAAACAGAGTGAACGTATTATATAACATCAGATGGATTTGTTCATGTTTGTGTCTGATTTTACTATCTTAAGAAAAGGAGGATTTTATAAACTATCTGAGATTTTGTTTGGTTGTTTAATCATTCTGATGGCTGCCCCCCCCCCCTTCATGAGCCTCTTGCTCTCCCTGAAGTGAACAGATTGGGTCTCGGTGGGACTGAGTCACCCAGGGAGACCCCCCCTCCTCTCCATCCTGTCACACACAGACACACACAGATCAAGTACTAACACACATCACCTTCAGACACTTACTGTAGTACTTAGAAGGCCATCATTGCTTTAATACTGACTTCATCAAGTCGAACAACATCATAAACTCACACCAGCACTTCTGTTAACACGCCATCTCAAAGCCAACAAGCAATACAAATACCTGGGATCATGCGCATATACCATCTTAGCTGCCAAAAACCCAATGCATGCTGGGAAGCTGCAGCTGACTCTTCAAACTGTCCAGCAGATTCATCAAAAATGTTCATTAAAGCCTTTTAAACACATCAACATACAAACAGTGGCTCATGTTGATGACACGGGTTTTACAGGCTGAACTGAAAGGGTTCAGGTCTTTTGAAGTAAGATTTTGTGGTCCTGTCTTTAAACGGCTTCAGTTTGGAGAAACAGAGTACGGTTCTGGCTAGCATGACAAGCTAACATCATTAGGGCCACTTAAAAATGTTGTTGCATAAAATCCATGTTGGAACTAGCTCCTCCGAGACTAGCTGCTAGCTCATCAATTCAACCTAGGGTTGCCAACTGTCCCTTGAAAAATGGAATTGTCCTGTATTTAGAAACAAAACTATGCGTCCCTAAAAAGAGCCTGAAAGGGGACACACTTTGTCCCATATTTCCATGAGAATCAAAACTAGTCTGTAAAATGTCAACGCTTTGTATAAAAATGTGAGGTTAATTTATTCCCAGGCTCTCTCCTGCTCTGTGACCAATGAGCTGACAGCACACTTATACACGAGGATGACAATACAGAATCCCACTTGTCTCATTGGTCGAGGTGCGGCTGCTTGCGGATACTGGAAGACAGACGATCATAACAAAGCAGCATGAGTGACAGTGAGACAGACTCCGACACTTGGAATTTGAGGCACACATATTTTATGTTTATAGCTTGACTCTGCACTTTTCTTATTACACTAAATGTTACAGGAACGTTCTGCTTTCTATTGTTCTCTATTAATTTATACAATTTTAAGTTAACCCTATAATGTCCCGTGTATCATATTTGCTACATAGTTTGATCATTTCTAACATGGTTGCTCCCAGTAAATGATCCACATGCCTTTTTTCTTCAGGTTAAATCATCATTATTATATGGATAAATGCATTATTATTAACTCATTTTTTATATTAAATTAAACCGTAAAGACGGCCAATGTAATAAATGTGATACAAAAAATCTATTATAAATAACATGATAGAGCAAAAAACGTTTGTGAATTTTGTTCTAAGGCTTCGTAAACGTCTCAGTTCCAAATAATCACAATTTTCTGGCTATTTTTTAATAAGTTGGGTCTTACAGGGTTAAGCAGGACAGGTTTCTGTTTAAGAAAAGTACTTATTTTATTATGTTAATTTTGTTATTTTGCACTTAAAAGAAACTGCTAAATAATAATTTGTTTTCTATGTTGTTGTTCATCTACTTAAATCAGGTTTCAGGGCAACAAAAAATTCACCACGCCAGGAAAGGTGAAGGCAATCAGGTTGGCCGGCGCCGCCAGCGAGGGAGATGGCAACCCTAATTCAACCAGAACAAAAGCTGTTTTTTACCTTGAAAGTTGGACGTCAGATCTGATTTAACGTAAACAGTCGGGTTTGTTAATTGTTGTGCTCAGAGACCAGGCTAGCTGACATTAGCATAAGATCTACAAAAGAGACTTGCTCAGTAAAACTCTGCAAGTACGTGACACAAACCCCAAATTTTTATGACCCCAAACTAAGAGGTTAAATAATCCTGACAGGTCATCACACTGTTGATTTAAACGTTGGATTCAGAATGTTCCCATAATGAAAAGTGAAAGGAACAGAAACCTGCAGGTCAAGCAGCTTAAATATGGATTACCTGTAATTTTCTGTATTATCTTGTGTGTAGAAGTTCTCGGCACAGCCAAGCAAACATGCACATACCAATTCATTTATAAAACAATAATGTTTATAAAAATAATGAGACATTTCAGTGTAAATCAGTGGAAGACGTTGATATTTCATACAGAATCAGACAATTAGTAATTTAGTCCTAGTTTTTTAAATTTTCTAAGCTTTAAAGTAAAAGGACTGACCTTCCACTGGGGGCGTTTCTGCTTACCTAGAGGAGTTTAATATAGAAACAGGAAATGCATTCTGATGGAGAAAATCTTATCTTTAAATAATAGATGAACTCATGAGGGGGGTGGGGGGGGTTCATATTGGACACCATTGTAATGACACACTTTTCCATGCTGTGTTTTCTGTACTGTGGTGACTTTAACTCACTGGATAAACTAGGAAAACATCCACTAGTCTTCAGCACGCCACGTTTCACCATCAGCTGACTGTAGAAAGATGAATACAAGAGGAAACACCTGAGATTCTCCATCATTGTTAATCTGAGTGACCCCAAACAGGCTGAAAGTTCCCTGAGCTGGTTTTTCTCTGGATGCGGTGGGGGGGCGGGAGGAAGTGACATGGCTGTGATGGATGAAGCGAGCGGGAGGGGAGAGTTCAGGGATTTACATGGCTCGACAGCTGGACTGAAAAAAAAAAAAACAGGCTATTTCAGGACGGGATTTATATGTTTGGTTGCTACCTCAAATCCTGAGAGAGGAAGCTTAACGCGATGTTTATTGCACGATGTTCTATCGGTGACTTTAATCTGTCTTTTTCAGTGGAATGTGGACTGGTTTGTTCCTCATCCATTTATATCCAGATTTTTATTACATTTCTAACTAAAATATAGTTGATTCATTTGAAAACCTTCATAACAGTTATACTGTGTTTTTTTTTATAAATTAATTGTCTTAAAAATCTGTAGTGCAAATTGTAGAAATCTATTTAAAGGAGTATTCTGAGTATCAAAAACAATCAAAACTATAATCTCTAAAGTCCAATCGATTGTCTCTACATGTCACATGATGTTACAACAGATTGTCTAAAATTTATTTAAGAAATGCATTTGTTAGATTCAAAGGAAGTCTTGTCAAAAGTGATGGTACACAATAGTGTAAATATGTCTCATAATACAACAACAACAATAATAATAATAATAATAATAATTAGTATCCTGTTGATAAAGAAACTGTGGATGGATGGATGGATGGATGGATGGATGGATGGATGGATGGATGGATGGATGGATGATGGATGGATGGATGGATGGATGGATGGATGGATGGATGGATGGATGGATGATGGATGGATGGATGGATGGATGATGGATGGATGGATGGATGATGGATGGATGGATGGATGATGGATGGATGGATGGATGGATGGATGGATGATGGATGATGGATGGATGGATGGATGGATGGATGGATGGATGGATGATGGATGGATGGATGGATGGATGGATGGATGGATGGATGGATGGATGGATGGATGATGGATGGATGGAGGGATGATGGATGGATGGATGATGGATGATGGATGGATGGATGGAGGGATGGATGGGTGGATGGATGGATGATGGATGGATGGATGGATGATGGATGATGGATGGATGGATGGATGATGGATGGATGGATGGATGATGGATGGATGGATGATGGATGATGGATGGATGGATGGATGGATGGATGATGGATGGATGGATGATGGGTGGAGGATGGATGGATGATAGATGGATGGATGGATGGATGGATGGATGGATCATGGATGGATGGATGGATGGATGGATGGATGGATGGATGGATGGATGGATGGATGGATGAATGGATGGATGGTTCATGGATGGATGGATGGATGGATGGATGGATGAATGGATGGATGAATGGATGGATGGATGGATGGATGGATGGAAGAATGATGGATGGATGGATGGATGATGGATGGATGGATGGATGGATGATGGATGGATGGATGATGGATGATGGATGGATGGATGGATGGTGGGTGGGTGGAGGGATGGAGGGATGGATGGATGGATGGATGGATGGATGGATGGATGGATGGATGGGTGGATGGATGGATGATGGAGGGATGGATGATGGATGATGGAGGGATGGATGGATGGATGATGGATGGATGGATGATGGATGATGGATGGATGGATGGATGGATGGATGGATGGATGGATGGATGGATGATGGATGGATGATGGATGGATGGATGGATGGATGATGGATGGATGGATGGATGATGGATGGATGGATGGATGGATGATGGATGGATGGATGGATGGATGATGGATGGATGGATGGATGGATGGATGGATGGATGGATGGATGGATGGATGGATGGATGGATGGATGGATGGATGGATGGATGATGGATGGATGGATGGATGGATGGAGATGGATGGATGGATGGATGGAGGATGGATGGATGGATGATGGATGATGGATGGATGGATGGATGGATGGATGGATGGAGGGATGGATGGATGGATGATGGATGATGGATGGATGGATGGATGGATGGATGATGGATGGATGGATGGATGGATGGATGGATGATGGATGGATGGATGGATGGATGGATGATGGATGGATGGATGGATGGATGGATGGATGGGTGGATGGATGGATGGATGGATGGATGGATGATGGATGGATGGATGATGGATGGATGGATGGATGGATGGTTCGTGGATGGATGGATGGATGGATGGATGATGGATGGATGGATGATGGATGGATGGATGATGGATGATGGATGGAGGGGTGGATGGATGGATGGATGGATGGATGGATGGATGGATGGATGGATGGAGGATGGATGGATGATGGATGGATGGATGGATGGATGATGGAAGGATGGATGGAGGATGGAGGGAGGGATGGATGGATGATGGATGAAGGATGGATGGATGGATGGATGGATGATGGATGGATGGATGGATGGATGGATGGGGGATGGATGGATGGATGGATGGATGGATGGATGGATGGATGGATGGATGGATGGATGGATGGATGGATGGATGGATGATGGATGGATGGATGGATGGATGGATGGATGGATGGATGGATGGATGGATGGATGATGGGTGGAGGGAGGATGGATGGATGGATGGATGGAGGATGGAGGGGTGGATGGATGGATGGATTGGTGGGTGGGTGGATGGATGGATGGATGGATGGATGGATGGATGGATGATGGATGGATGGATGATGGAGGATGGATGGATGGATGGATGGATGGATGGATGGAGGGGGGGATGGATGGATGGATGGATGGATGGATGGATGGATGGATGATGGATGGATGGATGGATGGATGGATGGATGGATGGATGGATGGATGGATGATGGATGGATGATGGATGGATGGATGATGGGTGGATGGATGGATGGGTGGATGGATGGATGATGGATGGATGGATGGATGATGGATGATGGATGGATGGATGGATGGATGGATGGATGGATGGGTGGATGGATGGATGGATGGATGGATGGATGATGGATGATGGATGATGGATGGATGGATGATGGATGATGGATGGATGGATGGATGATG
>SSNP01000271.1:262431-279246 GCA_006937955.1 Pachypanchax playfairii
GTTGGAGTCGCACGAGGTTCAGGTGGTTTGTTTATTCCACATGGTTAATGTGTTGACATGTGAAGAGCGAGTCAGCAGTCGGTAAATCCTGAAAGTTTTAACATAAGTAAAGATGTTTTCTTTACCTGAACCGTTTAATATCGTGTGTGTGAAACAGCAGAAACCCCCCAAAAACCAAATCCAACCTTTCAAAGTAAAGGTACTTTGACACCTTGAGTTGATGGAACTCCGTCAGTCCTGTAACAACACTGTATTCATCTTTGTCTTAAATAATTTTCTTTTGCAGCAACATTTTTAAAAAGTTTAAAAATAATTAGTCCATGAAAACAGATCGTCATCAAGTGAGATCATGTTTACAGGAAATCTTATGTTGTATTTTTGGAGGCTGATGCATGAAGTCAGATCAGATTCAACTTCATGTTCTGTTAGATGGTCCAGATTTTATTCATCTTCCAACCACCGACACATGATCAGACACATGATCAGACACATGATCAGACACAGGGACATAATGCAACAGCTGGAGTTAAAACAAAATGGCTGCAGTAGGCTACAAATTTTAAGTAAACACACACACACACACACACAGACATGCAAAACCATAGCAGCTTCTTAAGGTCGAATGTTTTCATGCAAACTAAAACATGTTTAGCTAAAATGCTTTTGCCTCATTCAACAATTCATCAGCCCTTTAATTCCAAGTCCAACAGGAAGTCAAGCTAGTCAGCTGTAGTGTGACATGTTGATGGTCATTTTTAAGCCTCTTTTCTTTCTGATGTACTTGTTTATGGAGGTGGAACAACAGAGATGAACTGGACTGGACTGCTTCCAATAACTTTGGCTTCTCGGGATTCGGGTTCTCCAAATGTAAGAAACATAAGACAGATTATTTCCTGTAACTTTAGTCCACATTCTCTCATCCTTTTTTCCTCTTAGGTCCAACACTGTGTCCACTCAGCTGGGACCCTCAAACCCCTGTATCTTGCTCTTCCTCCTCCTCCTCTTCCTGTTGGGACAGAAGCTGGTACTGCTCATTGCCCACTGGCAGGAAAGTTGTCCGGGAACGAACCCCGTCTTCCTCAGAGGGAGCTTGATGAGAATTGGGGTCCAGCTGGTCGGTGGAGCTGCACTTGGTGTACAACTCACGGTGCACCTCTGGGCCGGGCCCCTGCTGCGGAGGGTCATTTGGTGTGTTGTGATTTTTCACTCTGGTGTGGATGTAGCCAATGGGTACCGGCAAACTGGCAAAAACTATGAGCATGACAATCATAGCCAAGGCCCAGCCTGGGTACTCAAGAGTCATCTCAGAAGCCTGAAAAGATGACAAGACAGACGATGAAGACAGAAAAATGTAGACGTGAAAAGTAAAAAATACATGATCTGTTTTTAAGTTAATAAAAATATCAAAATCTGACTAAAAGCCTGGGAAAGTATAACCAATAAAAATATTAAATCAGAACTAAATAACTTTTCTGCAGCCGTGCCTCAGACGGCCGTTCCTGGATCCGGTGTTCTGTTGAAATATGTTACCTGTTGAGATGTGCTGCTGATTCCTTCTGCACATGTGTCGTTCTACGGTGTTGACTTCAACAAACAGATTAATCGTTTATTTGTGTTTCTATATTTTTCAATAAATACATTTTATCTATCAAATAAATTCTTCCAGGACAGGAACACTAAATATGATGTTATTTCTACTTTCTTTACATTGTCAGAGCAACAGGCAAATGTTTGGACACACCCAGAGGAGAAGGACCCAACAATGGCTGATAAGAACCCAGAGGGCTTTTATATAGAAAATATCAGGGAAGGATCATTAAAATATGTTTAAATAATTAACAGGAAACACTCACTTTAAACAAGAATACTGTATAAACTTCTAATGACAACTTGTTATGAAATATTCTCCTGATCCGCTGCAGCACAGACCACTACAGGAGATCCTTCATGTCCACAACTAGAACCCTCTACAGGAGAACCTTCCTGTCCACATCTAGGACCCTCTACAGGAGATCCTTCCCATCCACAGCTAGAACCCTCTACAGGAGATCCTTCCCGTCCACAGCTAGAACCCTCTACAGGAGATCCTTCTTGTCCACAACTAGAACCCTCTACAGGAGATCCTTCATGTCCACAGCTAGAACCCTCTACTGGAGTTCCTTCATGTCCACAGCTAGAACCCTCTACAGGAGATCCTTCTTGTCCACAACTAGAACCCTCTACAGGAGATCCTTCATGTCCACAACTAGAACCCTCTACAGGAGAACCTTCCTGTCCACAACTAGAACCCTCTACAGGAGATCCTTCATGTCCACAACTAGAACCCTCTACAGGAGAACCTTCCCATCCACAGCTAGAACCCTCTACAGGAGATCCTTCCTGTCCACAGCTAGAACCCTCTACAGGAGATCCTTCCTGTCCACAGCTAGAACCCTCTACAGGAGATCCTTCCTGTCCACAGCTAGAACCCTCTACAGGAGATCCTTCCCGTCCACAGCTAGAACCCTCTACAGGAGATCCTTCCTGTCCACATCTAGAACCCTCTACAGGAGATCCTTCCTGTCCACAGCTAGAACCCTCTACAGGAGATCCTTCCTGTCCACATCTAGAACCCTCTACAGGAGATCCTTCCTGTCCACAACTAGAACCCTCTACAGGAGATCCTTCATGTCCACAACTAGAACCCTCTACAGGAGATCCTTCCCATCCACAGCTAGAACCCTCTACAGGAGATCCTTCCCGTCCACAGCTAGAACCCTCTACAGGAGATCCTTCATGTCCACAGCTAGAACCCTCTACAGGAGATCCTTCCTGTCCACAGCTAGAACCCTCTACAGGAGATCCTTCCTGTCCACAACTAGAACCCTCTACAGGAGATCCTTCATGTCCACAACTAGAACCCTCTACAGGAGATCCTTCCCGTCCACAGCTAGAACCCTCTACAGGAGATCCTTCCCGTCCACAGCTAGAACCCTCTACAGGAGATCCTTCCTGTCCACAACTAGAACCCTCTACAGGAGATCCTTCCTGTCCACAGCTAGAACCCTCTACAGGAGATCCTTCCTGTCCACAACTAGAACCCTCTACAGGAGAACCTTCCTGTCCACAACTAGAACCCTCTACAGGAGAACCTTCCTGTCCACATCTAGGACCCTCTACAGGAGATCCTTCCCGTCCACAGCTAGAACCCTCTACAGGAGATCCTTCCCGTCCACAGCTAGAACCCTCTACAGGAGATCCTTCCCGTCCACAACTAGAACCCTCTACAGGAGATCCTTCCCGTCCACAACTAGAACCCTCTACAGGAGATCCTTCCTGTCCACAGCTAGAACCTTCTACAGGAGATCCTTCCTGTCCACAACTAGAACCCTCTACAGGAGATCCTTCATGTCCACAACTAGAACCCTCTACAGGAGATCCTTCATGTCCACAACTAGAACCCTCTACAGGAGATCCTTCATGTCCACAACTAGAACCCTCTACAGGAGATCCTTCATGTCCACAACTAGAACCCTCTACAGGAGATCCTTCATGTCCACAACTAGAACCCTCTACAGGAGATCCTTCCCATCCACAGCTAGAACCCTCTACAGGAGATCCTTCCCATCCACAGCTAGAACCCTCTACAGGAGATCCTTCCTGTCCACATCTAGAACCTTCTACAGGAGATCCTTCCTGTCTACATCTAGAACCCTCTACAGGAGATCCTTCCTGTCCACATCTAGAACCCTCTACAGGAGATCCTTCCCGTCCACAGCTAGAACCCTCTACAGGAGTTCCTTCATGTCCACAACTAGAACCCTCTACAGGAGATCCTTCATGTCCACAACTAGAACCCTCTACAGGAGATCCTTCATGTCCACAACTAGAACCCTCTACAGGAGATCCTTCATGTCCACAACTAGAACCCTCTACAGGAGATCCTTCATGTCCACAACTAGAACCCTCTACAGGAGATCCTTCATGTCCACAACTAGAACCCTCTACAGGAGAACCTTACTGCCCACAGCTAGAACCCTCTACAGGAGATCCTTCCCGTCCACAGCTAGAACCCTCTACAGGAGATCCTTCCCGACCACAACTAGAACCCTCTACAGGAGATCCTTCCCGTCCACAGCTAGAACCCTCTACAGGAGATCCTTCATGTCCACAACTAGAACCCTCTACAGGAGAACCTTCCTGTCCACAACTAGAACCCTCTACAGGAGATCCTTCATGTCCACAGCTAGAACCCTCTGGAGTTCCTTCATGTCCACAACTAGAACCCTCTACAGGAGATCCTTCATGTCCACAGCTAGAACCCTCTACTGGAGTTCCTTCCCGTCCACAGCTAGAACCCTCTACAGGAGATCCTTCCCGTCCACAGCTAGAACCCTCTACAGGAGATCCTTCCCGTCCACAACTAGAACCCTCTACAGGAGATCCTTCCTGTCCACATCTAGAACCTTCTACAGGAGATCCTTCCTGTCTACATCTAGAACCCTCTACAGGAGATCCTTCCCGTCCACAGCTAGAACCCTCTACAGGAGATCCTTCCCGTCCACAGCTAGAACCCTCTACAGGAGATCCTTCCTGTCCACAACTAGAACCCTCTACAGGAGATCCTTCCTGTCCACAGCTAGAACCCTCTACAGGAGATCCTTCCTGTCCACATCTAGAACCCTCTACAGGAGATCCTTCCTGTCCACACCTAGAACCCTCTACAGGAGATCCTTCCTGTCCACAGCTAGAACCCTCTATAATGGCTCAGAACACCACTTCCTCCTGATACCTGAATTACTGAAGTTATTAAGTGTAATATAGGGGGACCAGAGACGTCCAGAGTGTCTCATATGAAGCTGAACATGTTTTTCGGTGAGTATCTCCTTAGATATGTTTCATAACAGTAGTTTAAAACAAAAGTTGTTTTGTGCTGCTTTAACATTAAAAACTGCTGTTTTTATTATTCCAAGGATTTTCTTCTAATCAATAACAATGATGTTGCCTTACTTCATTTGCATTAGTTTATGTTTCAAGTGCTTAGAGCATTTGATGTCTTTAAACATACACACTTACAGTTTGAAAGTTGTGAAATCCAACAAGAATTTTTACATGTTTAACAATGATATGAAATCTCACTGCAGTTTGATTCCAGGCGGTGTATGTGGGTCCTTTGAAAACCATTCGTAACAAACTGGCAGCCAGAAGCCCGACCATAGCCAGCAGGCACACGTATTTCCAAAGATATTTGTAAACCACCGGAGGGCGCCACTTCAACATGATTTCAATATCATCCAGGAAGCTGCAGATGGAACATATCAACAACATGTGACGAGAGTAAGATGAGTCAGACAAAAAAAAAAAAAGAGTCTTTAGACAGTGAAATTGAGTTTGAGTCCATCTCTTACCGATCTGTGCCATAAACCCACGCCACACTGACGGTTTCAAATATAACAACAATCACTAATGGTAGCGTGGCAGAGTAGTCATCAAACATAGTCACAAAATAGTTGCCAGAGCGCTGGGTGAACAATAATCCTATTATAAACCCCAAAGCACAACTGCAAACTGTAAAACAGAAAAAAACAGGCACTAAACACACAAATTATACATTAATGGCAGTAAGCACAATATTATTTTAAAAGAATTTATATTCAAGAACAAAATAAATGAGCAAACAATAACAACTGTATAACTTATGATAATGAAAACAAAGAATTGTTGCTTGAAGTCAGTCTGTAGCTGTACCAGTGAGCAGTGTCCGATGGCGCCCTAAGAGGTTAAAGTTGTCCATGAGAGGTGTGAGGATTCCCTGCATGGTCCCAAACATGGTGCTCAGGCCCAGATTGAGCAGCATCAGGAAGAAGAGTGTAGACCAGAAGGGACTCGCTGGGAAGAGGGCCATGACCTCAGTGAACGCTATGAACGCCAGACCTGTTCCTTCAACACCCTGCACACACACACACGCGCACACACAAACACGGAGGTTTGTTTTGTTATCCTTATGGGGACCGTCCATTGACTTCCATTGATTTTAGTAACTGGATTTATGTCTAACCCTAACCCTAACCTAACCTTAACCATTACTGATCTATAACTAACCCTAAGCCTAACTTTCCTTTTTACACAATCCTATAGTCAGGGTTAGCTTGGGTTCTCCTGGTCCATCCCTTTAGTTATGCTGCTATAGGTTTAGACTGCTGGAGGACATACTGTCCACATGTCTTCACTCTGTTGTCTTTCTTTACTCTCCATGTTTGTATTGATTGTTACTGCTGCCATTAACTGTTTCTCTGTTTATCTTTCTATAGACATGACGACTGGCTAAAATCCATCTGTGTTTGTCTCTTTCCTGTCAGCTCAGACCCCAGTCGGCCATCCTGAGCCGGGTTCTGGTTCTGGTTCTGCTAGAGGTTTCTTCCTGTTAAAAGGGAGTCGTTCCTTTCCACTGTCTCCAATCGTGCTGCTCAGGATGGAGGATTCAACCCAATCAGCTGGTTCATTAGATAGAAAATGTTTTATTATTAACTGGTTGATTTTTCTGTAAAGTGCCTTGAAATGACTTTGTCATGAACTGGAGCTTTATAAATAAATAAACTTAAACTGAATCACCAAGACAGCTGAACAGCCTTATGCTGCAGAGCCTCACACATATGTACCAATGTTTGACTGACTCTCTCCCTTCATGCATGATTTTATAATAAAACCTCTTTTGTTATAAAATTCACTCGCTTGACTCCTTCATTACAGAATTCTTCCACTACACATTTTAAACAATAATGGATATGTTGACATTTACAAGTATTTGTCTCAGTTTAAGTCTTTCAATATTTTTTTTTATAAATAAATACCCTGTAGGCTTTTATGTTCTTTCTTCAAGCAAGTTTGTTATGTCTTACTGGTACCTTGTTCATTTCTTCCTCCAGATTGCAGTCAGTGATTTTAGAGCTCACCATGGAGCCATATTCACTGTACCACTGTCTATATTCAGTTATAGACACAGAAGTTGGATCGGTAAGGTTGAACCGAGGCCACCAGTGATGACTGGATTCATTAGATGCCATGAAATTTAACACGTCAAGATTTCTGCAAGAGATTGAAATAAAATATTGAAGTTAAAATATGAATTTCTTGAAAAACTACAATATTTACAAAGATTCAATTATGACAAATTTTCATCTGAACATCTAAAATAACTTGGCAAACACATACTCAGCCACACAGTGTAGTGCAATGTTCTTGGCACGAAACCCAAGCACAACAAAAACCACCAGTGAGGCCAGCACAGATGTCATGAAGTTGATGCAGGAGACCATCAGCGCATCCCTGTGACAGTTGTTGTTTACTGGATTGTAGGATGAATAAGCAATAACGGAGCCGTAGCCTAGGCCAAGTGCAAAAAACACCTGCGTAGCTGCCTGCCGCCAAACCTGCACGTTACCCCAGATCTCCAGCTGAAAGGCACAACAAAAAAGTTCTATTGGGTCATGGATTTTACAAAATGTCAGGAAATCAACTGTTTCTTAGTTTAATTTGATCATTAGATATATTTTCTAAATGCACTGAACAACACATTAAACAGGACTGGAATCGTTGAGCCTTGACTTGCTTACTCTGGGATAAAACATGTATGTGATTCCATCCAAGGCTCCGTCCAACAACATCCCTCTGATGAGGAAAATAAAGAGCACCACATAGGGGAAAACTGAAGAGAAGTACATCACCTGACATCAAAACAAACAGTCATTTATAAGAATATCTTTTTTAAAAGAGGCAACCTTTTTCATTATTTCCTTAAAGAATGTATATTTTTAAGGATCATACAGGTTGGAATTCTCTTACCCGTGCAGAGGACTTAATGCCTTTGATCATAGCCAGCGACACAATGGCCCATGCAGCCAACAAACATCCCGTCATGATTGGGTTAAACTCTCCAGATTCCTCTATAGAATTCGTTATGTTTAGAGCTTTCCGAAACCAGAAATACTGCGTGGGAGAACTACTTGCACACTCCATCACTATATATTGAAGACAGACAACACTCACAGATCTTGATCAGGGATTCAAATGACAATATTTATGAGCTAAATTCTTGTTCATGTTAGTACCTGTTTCATTTAAGGAGACATCACTTGGACACTGTTCCCATGGCAGAGGATACTGAAAAGAATTACCCAAGTAGAACAGACTCCACGCTATGATAACATTGTAGTAAAGAGCCACATAAAAACAAACCTGTAGACAAGGACAACAGAATTTATTTCTTAAGCAATATTTTGACTACTTGAGGATGTAGCATACAACATGTCCAAATTTGTTAATAATACATTTCTTAAACAGTTATTTTAGTGGAAGAACTGAAACTTGGTAATCTTGTAGAAGACAATGTGGTTTAGATAACTTATCATTGAACAAGCAGCTGAACCATTTTGCCTTTTAAGCCCCCTGTTATATGCTCTCCACACCTACTATGGTGGAACAATCTACAGCTCCAGCAGGACTGTAAAAAATGTTTGCTGGCACTTGGTCTTATCTCAAACAATAATACTTTAGTCTAAATGAAGGAAGTGGAGTACCTTTCAAACCTTCTACTCTAGTTGAATCTTACCTGTCATGAACTGGAACTTTATAAATAAACTTGAACTTGAAACTCCTATAGATAGTAAAACCACCTCCAACTGTAGTCCTTTTTGAAGCAGTTATTTTCTGAGTGACTGTATTGTCTCTCACATCATTGTGTTTGAATTTTTACTCATCCTTTAATTATAGAATTGCTTCAGTTCATTTTGACTCCAGAGGGAGAGGACAGGTGTAGAACAGGTGAATGAAAACTGAGAGGAGATTACAAGGGTTATGGTGCCTCAACAACAGTTCCCACAAGTGGAGGTCCTGACTTTGACAGGGCCATGGCAACAGCTTGATTCTTTTCTTTTTCTGCTGTCCTGCTATAGATTTGCTGTTGTTATTGGTATCACGGTCCTGTTTGTTAAATGATGCAGTTTGGTACAAGCTCTAGCCTTCACACAGATGGACAGACATTTGACTCTAGTATACTTTGGTTTACAGAGGAGTTCATGGTGTGAAGTATGAGGTGTTTATGCTGATATAATGTTGAGTTTTTGTCAAACATGACCTAGTACATTATGGGTGAACATTTCTACTACTGTCATATTTTTCCAAAGAACATTGTTCCATAAGTCTTGTGGTTCATTCAGATTCAACTTTGCAAACCAAAGTCTTGCTGCCCTGCTTTTCTTAGAGAAGATTTCCTGCAACCGTTCCAAACAAGCTATACTGGTTCAATGTTTGTCTAATGAGATTGTCACTAACATGAGGCCTGGAGAGTCTGACAGCGAGTTCTAGGGTTTTGTGGCATTACATTGTATGGTCTGACCTCAGGGTGAATTTGATGGCTATCCACTCCTGAGAAAACGGGCAGCTGTTTTAAGTGTTTTTTTAATGTAAATAATCTTTCTTTCTGTAGGACAATAACAAGGTCAGAGTTAGGGCACAGCAGAGGAGGACTTGTTTTTTTTATAAAAGATTTTCCATTTTGGCTTCATTTTTGATTGACATGGTTGAATCTTTTATGGTTTCATTTATAATTTAATTATTTTAAAACTTAAAAGATGACTAGATTAAGTTTATCATGTTGTTGTACATGAAAGACTCAGGTTGAAAGATGGTTAGATTTTACAGAACTTGACATTTTTATTTCTTCTTATTTAACTTTATGTTTCTGACAGTCTGGAACCTTCAGAAGTACATTTCCCAGCACTGTTAATTCTGTATTATGTATTTTGTGTCACTTCTTGAATCTTAAATCTTTAATCTCATCACACTGAAAACAACATGGAAATGAAGTAAAAAGTTAAAAAACTTTGAAGGTTTGCCTCGTCTTTACTGCAGAAAAGAGTGTTGCGCAACAAACTTTCAGCAAAGAATGACAGCACACTGCTGCTCTCAAGTTACAGCATGACATGCAGCACTGAGAGTGATCAAATTAAAGTTAACTTAAAGAAGAGCCAGAGAGGCCGTGCATGCTCATACTCTACAGATAAACAGGGAGGGGAAGAAGATTCTGATTAAGCTGATAATTCTTCCCTAGATGTTAACATCTTTAAAGAGTCCATTTCATACAAATTTCGGGACTTTGTGGTTATTTCTTAAGTAATAACCAGTAATATGAAAATTTTTATATCTAAAAAACGTCAGGAAACACTGATTAACAGACCTTTCAATCTGTCTGCGTTAAACTTTGGGTGGTTCTGGCTCCTTCAGTCAGGCCTCGAGCAGCCGCTCGTTCATATTCGTTATTCGAATTTGCTGGACTCTGATTGGCTAACAAACTAGCCTATGAGAGCAAGGTATACTGTTTCCTGCCCCGCTGCACATGGTAACATCAGACGTTCTCTCTTCCTGTTTGCTACGTCTTATGCTAACAGCTTTTAGCCAGCAGCATGCTAGGCGTGGTTTAGACCAGTGTTTCCCAACCCTGGTCCTCAAGGCACACTGTCCTGCATGTTTTAGATGTTTCCCTGCTCCAACACAGCTGAGTTAAATGAGCAAATTACAAGACAAGTTGTTTGGTAATTTGCTCATTTAACTCAGCTGTGTTGGAACAGGGGAAACATCTAAAACATGCAGGACAGTGTGGCTTGAGGACCAGGGTTGGGAAACACTGGTTTAGACTGTGGGAGCTACTGAATACTAACGAACAAAGGAGTTGTGACAAAACACGTACCGGCCGTTCAGACTCGGGAGAACTCGGGTTTTATCACCACCTGCGTAGTTTGATCACACCCACTATGAACACCCACACCCACGCAGTGTTAATTTTGGCAAGAAATTTTGACTAAAATTCTTTTCAATTTTGGTGACAATTTTAGTCACTAAGCTAGTTTTAATTGTAGTCTAATTTTAGTCGACGAAAATATGTGGCAGTTTTAGTCGACTAAAAACAATTGTGGATTTAGTCGACTAAAATAAGTATATTTTCTAAAATATTAATTTAACAACTGCAATATAGTATGGATATTTTCTTACCATTCCACACTTCATCTGGCGTTTTCCCGGGAGCATCTTAAACAACTACAGAAGCCTCTGCTCACCGCTCAATAAGCCGCGCTCTGATTGGTTCTTTTCACAGTAGCCCCAGCTGTTAGCTTTTTGGCTGATTCCTCTCTGCATCTTTCTTTTCCTCTGATTGGATTTCGTTGCTGTCTATTTTTGTGTCGTCTTTTATTTGTCAACGAAAATCAACATAATTTTAGTCATAATAATCGTCTCAAATAGGGCCGTCTATTTTAGTTTTCGTTTCGTTTTCGTCCGCAAAACATATTCGTGACTAAAATTATGGCGAAATATTTTAGTCAACGAAATTAACACTGCACCCACGGGGCAGCCATGTTCTCAGGCGGTAGAGCAGGTCGCCTGGCAACCGGAAGGTCGCCTGGCTGGAATCCCCGCTCTGCCCAGAGAAAACGATCACCTGGCCATTGTGTCCTTAGGCAAGACACTTAACCCACTTTGCCTGTTTGGCGGCGCTGGTGTCTGGCAGCCCCGCCTCTGTCAGTTTGTGTCCCCGGACAGCTGGGATGAACTACACAACATGTGTGTAGTTCATCATCACCAAAGATGTGAATGTGTGTGAATGGGTGAATGACTGACTGTAGTGTGAAGCGCTTTGGGGGTTGTGGCTATACAAGCGCTATACATTTTTAATGGAATGGCCTATTTAAAAACTAACCAGGATATTATTGGCTATGAGGAATTCTTCTGCTGACATGTGCAAAATCAAGCTTTCATATTTCTGACACCTTACAGATCCCAAGAGACAGAGAATTCTCACCACACAACTGGAGTAGCCGATCCCCACTAGCTTCGGAGAGATGTGCTTCCATACACCGATGCTGCCCTGTCGGATACTCTGACCAGCTGCCAGCTCCATAAAAAACAGAGGAACTCCCACAACCACCAAAAGAAAAACATACAGAAGCATGAAGGCCCCTGGAAGGACAGAGAGAAGGCAGATGTTAAAAAAACACAAATTCAAAGTAAGAGAGTTAAATCCACAAGTTTTTCTTTTCAAAGACACCCACCGCCTCCATTTTGATGGCAAAGGTATGGAAACCTCCACACATTCCCTAATCCCACACTGAATCCAACCTGTGCCAACACATATTGGATCTTTGAGTCCCACGCAGGCCGATCTGTGCCACTTGCTTCACCTCTATCAGGGCTGAGAATAGCTGTGAGCTGCGTTTCAGACTGACCCTCTCCCAGCCAGGACCTCTCCTCGGCAGAGTTCAGAGCAGGCTTCTCCATCTAGTCACAAGTAATAAGAATAATTCATATTAACATGGAACAGTACATTTTATTGCCCACCAACAAAAAGTGAAAGCCAGTTGATAATAAAATGTCATGTTGAGCTAGATCTTTTTTAAATGAAGTATAAAGTCTGAGCTACATCATCCTTCTAGCCCTAAACATAAAAAATCCCATATTTAGGGTTCAAGTCTGACCTTGGATTAGATTAGGAGGACATACTGTATAATTGAACATCTTCTTGATGATGCGTAGCACATTTCACTTTTTGGCACATTTTGACTAAACTCAAGTGAATGAACCTCAGCCAGAAAACAATTTAAATACAGAACTTTCAAAATTTCTGCCCTGAAATTCATACCAAATCCAACCCTGGTGAACTTCTATCGCTGCACGATAGAGAGCATCCTAACCAGCTGTGTCACAGTGTGGTATGGAAGCTGCTCTGTTGCGGAGCGTAAGGCACTGCAGCGGGTGGTGAAACCTGCCCAGCGCATCACAGGGACTCCACTGCCATCCATTGAGGACATCCAGAGGAAGCACTGTCTGCATCGAGCACGCAGTGTTCTCAAGGACTCCTTTCACCCTGCACACAGACTGTTCTCCCTCCTGCCTATTGAACTCCACCCCACACTGACTTCTTTGAACACCAACCCCCCCCCGGCCATACACTCTCCGCTTAACCTTTCCACTATGCAATTTTGCAGACTATAAATTGCACATTTAATGTTGCACATCATCGCTGCTATACACTGTACATACCCACCTATGTATAAATGCACATGTACATTTGTAAATCTCTGTCTATACATTTTAATCCATATGTGTGGACATTATGCCTATCTGCTTGTAACCCCTGTTTATAGTTCATACAAACTGTATAGTATGTTCATATTACTCTACATCCACCCATAAATACTACCCACATTCTGTATATATCTGCACCTGTAATTTATACTTATATCATGCACTGCTGTTTATTGCACTTCTGGTTAGAGATAAACTGCATTTCGTTGCCTTGTACTTGTACATGTGTGATGACAATAAAGTTGAATCTAATCTAATAAAGTTTTATTGAAACCTACGGCTTCACCTGCTGTCCTCTTTGCTGTTTAAGATTCTGGTGTCATGATGCAGTGTTCTTAATATCACTCCAAAAAATTCAGAGAAATCAGTTGTTGATGTTGGGAGTCCAAACAAAAATTTTAAATAAATCCCATTTTTCTACTGCAAAGAAGCTCGTCATCTTCAGCTTGTCCAAGGCTGATCGTACCGGTAAATTCAGCCCAACAGCAGATCATTTGTTCAAAATGGCATTTACAGATAACAGTTTCAACTTTTTGTCTCAAAGTCCACAATCACAAACAGACTGTACATATTTGCCTAATGTGGGATATGTGCCAGGAAAAGCTTTAGCTATCTAAAAACAATATCAGACAATGTCAGTGAACCTATAGACGAGGCCTTCTAGCAACACTGTGTTCACTGAAGACAAATAAAAGATAAAGCTGTTTGGCTAAGGTACCAGTGAACAAGTTTGATGCTGCTCACATGCAGCTTTGATAAAGGAGGTCAGAGTCTTGTTAAAGGTGGTATATGGAACTTGGGACAGAATAACACAGCACAAAGCCTTCAACCATCTAGGTGCCAGGCTCATTAATCCCCCCCCCGCGCTCCGATGCTGAGGTCGATCAATATTCCTCATCAAACCCACTCTGATCCTCGATCTGAGCAGGACTATAAAATATCATGAGTTCAGTTCACTAATCATGTTCTCCAGCCCCGCTGATCACACACTGATTCTGATAAAAGCAGCTCCTTCCTGTTTGAAGCTCAGTCATCGATTCAGTCCGTGGCAAAGAGCTCATAGTTGCACCGCGGCTCCAAAACTTCCTGCAGCCCCTCTTAAGATCCTCTCTCCTCCCCACACCTCATCCTGCACGCCTCACTTATCCAATAAAATTAAAAAAAGCAATAAAGTCCTCCGCGGTGTGTCTTCCAGTCCAAAAAGTGGCCCGAAGCTCCTCCACTTCACCAACATGTAGCTACGTGTTAGCTAGTTGCTAATAGCTGCTATTAAAACGTTTCCACACAGAACTTGCTCGTCACAGGGAAACCCCAGAGGAATCCCCCTATAGCAAGTAAATAATGTATATAATCACCACATGTCCCCAGTGCTTCCAGCTGCTTGACCTGCAGACTCCACAGTACCAGCCTCACTGTGCTGGATTATTTACAGTATTAGACAAACCAAAATGGTGCCCGCTGCTCTGCCAGCTATTGGCTGGTAGATGTAAACAAAATACCAACGTTGTACCCGCCAAAATTAATATTTTATAATATTTGACTTCAAATATAATTTTTAAAGAAAATGCTGTATTTTCATTCTACACCCCTCTAAACACCCCGTGGAGGTTTTATTTTGTTATAAATATTGCTTTTAATGAAAATATTCCCTGTACCACCTTTATGTACTTACTAATTTTTACCTTTTTATCCCCTTTAAAAATTGGCTGCAAATAATAAGAGGTTTAAAAACAAATTAGACTAAACAGCTGTGGCTCTTTAATCCTGATATAATTAGTCACCCCCTGAAATAACTATTACTTTATTGACACAAAATTTTTATCTGGAATTTATAGCTGTCTTTCTGCCCAGGTAATTTAGGGACAAAATTTGTCAACTTCAAGTTTTCAAACTCAGAACAAATGTGACTTTCAGTCACTTGCATCAGCATCTGAATCTCAGCACTGATCACTCCAAGTCTAAACCAGCTCAGATGAGTGGGTCCGTTCCAAAAATGGCTTGACACGAGCCAAGCTTGTGGATTTGCATGTGTCCTTGTTGGTATCAGCAAGAGAGAATGGAAAGCTACAAGAGTTGTACAAGCCAGAAAACGATACAAGGCTGTTCGACACACACAGGCAGATACATGTTCTTTCAGAAAAAAAAAAAAAATCCTGAAAGGAGAGGAGCGTCAGGCGTCAGACTGGGACAGAAATACACATATATAAGTAGAGACGAGAGGAGTGTGAGGCGAGCAACATGTGAGAGAGAGAATCAGCTGAGAGGTGTTGTGTTTGCATTGGTTCCCAGTGTGGGTGGTGCTGAGGTGCATAAGCAGGCCAGGCAGAAAGTGCAGCTGGTAACAAGGTAGGAAAAGAGCCAAAATATACAAAATCTAAACAAAGTCCTAACAGCTTTAATAAAGTGATCCAAATATTTGATTTACAAATGAGTTCAAGTCATATGAAAATATTCATTTAAATGCTTCACACAATTACAAGCCAGGTACAGACCAAACAGACACTGATTTTAACAAGGAATTTCATTAAAACCATTAGTACTACACATCTGATTTAAAGCCAATGAATAGATAAACTTAGTAGTCTAGATGTTAGATTTATGGAGTCCCAAAACAATATTTTTTGAGAACTGGTTGAAGATTGGCTTGTTTTTAGTCAATTCATGTGAGTAGAGGCATTTGTAGAAACAATACTATGTTCACAGGGTTTTTTTTTTTTCAGAAACGACACTATATCCTAAAAAAGGGTGAAAAAATGACAGGAGGATTTGACATTTATAATTCCACAGCAACATACAAAAGCTCATTTCAGAGATGTGAGGACTGCATACGTCTCTCACCTCATTTCAAACAGCAGAGGAAACCCCAAGGTGTTCTTTTATACCATCAGTGACATTGTTTCTCTCTCCTGCTGTTCCTATTTATTTTAATGAGGACTGTGATAAATGTATGGCCTTCTTTGCTAAAAAGGTCAGAACTGTGAGAGGTTTGTTGTCTCCGTCAGCTGTCTCACTGTCTGTCCCTTGTGCACCCCGCCCTGTGATTTTTAATCTGTTCACACCTGTTTCCTTACCAGAGTTGGTCAGACTAGTCAGTTCAATGAAGACATCTATTTGCTCACTTGATGTACTTCCTACATCCCTATTTAAAAATGTCTTCCAGTCCATTGGTCCCTGTGTGCTCTCTGTCATTATCTCCTCCCTGCCACATGGTCAAGTCGCTGATTATTTCAAGAATGCTGTTGTCCATCCACTTCTGAAAAAACCCGGCCTTGACCCCTCTCTACTCAGCAGCTACAGACCCATCTCAAACCTGACATTTATTTCTAAGCTCTTGAAAAAAGCTGTTACTAAGCAACTTACAGCATTTTTAGATAAACATGCATCCTTGACCACCTTCCGTCTGGTTTTCACAGGGTTAATCCACTGAAACGGCCCTTCTCAGAGTCACTAAGGATTCTGATACAAAGTGATGCTCCATGCTCCTGCTGCTGGACTTGACGTCAGTATTTGACACAGTAAATCATGATTTCCTGCTTGACAGGTTGAAACACTGGGTAAGAGTATCAGGTTAAGCTTTAGCTTGGTTTTCCTCATATTTATCTGGAAGGTCTTTCTATGTCAGGGGTGTCAAACTCCAGGCCTCGAGGGCCACTATCCTGCATGTTTTAGATGTTTCCCTGTTTCAACACACCTGATTCAAAT
>SSNP01000271.1:279337-300987 GCA_006937955.1 Pachypanchax playfairii
ATTTGAATCAGGTGTGTTGAAACAGGGAAACATCTAAAACATGCAGGATAGTGGCCCTCGAGGCCTGGAGTTTGACACCCCTGTTCTATGTGGATGCTGCTAAATGTAAAGGTTGAATATGGAACATGAACACAACAACACCAGGTCTCCAGCAATGGGGGTGCCAGGCTCGTGACCTCCGCGTGCACTCTGATACCACGAATATTCCTCACCAAACCCACTCTGATCCCCGATCCTCTCCAAGAAGGACAACAACATATCACTCGTTCAGTTCACTAATCATGTTCTCCAGCTCTGCTGATCACACTGACTCTGATAAATGAAGACTGCTACCTGTAGCTCAGTCATCGATTCAGTCCATGGCAAAGAGCTCACGTATCTGACCCGACTCTTCTTAACAGAACAGAACCTCCCCAAGATCCTCCGTCCTCCTCATGCCATCCTGCACACCTCTCTACTCCCCCCAGCCACACAGTCCTCTGAGGCGTCCTCCAGCCAAACCCACAGACCAGAGTTCCCCCACTTCAGCCACCTGCTGCTTTGTGTTAGCGAGCTGCTAATAAAGACTTTTCTAAACACGACCCTGTTCGTCACATGTCGGGGAATCCCCTATGGCAAGCCAATGAGGTCAATAATCACCACATGTCCCCGAGGCTTCCAGCTGCTTGACCTGCAGACTCCACAGTACCAGCCTCACTATTACAGACTATTAACCATGTTAGACAACCCACAATGGTGCCGCTGCTCTGCCAGCTATTGGCTGGTAGATGTAAACAAAATACCAACGTCGTGCCTGTCAGAATAAATATTTTATTACGTTTTACTTAAATTATAATTTCTAAAGAAAATACTCTATTTTCATTCTACAACCCTCTAAACACCCCGTGGAGGTTTTATGTTGTTAAAAAATTGCTTTTTATGAAAATATTACATATTGCACCTTTAAGTCCTCTCCCTCTTTAATTAATTTCGGTGTCCCACAAGGGATGGTTTTAGGGCCTTTATTGTTTATTTTATATCTGCTGCTTTACACTATATTTTACGCTGTGCTACACACATGTGCCGTTCTACATTCTTGACTCCAATAAACAGATTTATCGTTTATTTTTGTTTCTATATTTTTCAATAAATACATTTTATCTATCAAATAAATTCTCCAGGACAGAAACACTAAATATGATGTTATTTTTACTTTCTTTACATTGTCAGAGTGACAGGCAAATGTTTGGACACACCCAGAGGAGAAGGACCCAACAATGGCTGATAAGGACCCAGAGGGCTTTTATATAGAAAATATCAGAGAAGGATCATAAAAATATGTTTAAATAATTAACAGGAAACACTCACCATAAAAAAGAATACTGTATAAACTTCTAATAACATCTTGTTATGAAATAAGTTGTTAATTTGTACTGTGGCGGCATTTTTCATCAGGACAGCATAAATCACCAGAACACCACTTCCTGCTGCGAGTTGCAGCCCGAAGCCTGACGAAACCAGCCGAATATTGATGCAGACAGATTGAAAGGTCTGTTAATCAGTGTTTCCTAATGTTTTTTAGACATAAAATGTTTCATATTACTGGTTAATACTTAAAAAATAACCACAAAGTCATGATATTTGTGTGAAATGACCTCTTTAAGGTTTTCTTCAAACATGTCACTGTTGGTCGCATTCACGTCACAACTATGAATCTATGTTGTCTTTCAGGTAAGCATCCAATTACATTGAAAAGGTTTTAATTGTTTAATGGTCCAAAGTCTTTATGTAAAGATGTGCCAGAATCAAAACCCTGTTTTTTCTGTTAGTATGCGTCTCTGGTCGAACTCTGAATGTATAGTTTTATAGTTTCTCTCTTGGTTTGAGTAAACTAAACTGTCCCACTTATCTGGGCATCAGCAAACTGGCCTGTATATACACTGTATTTACATTTCCTGCAAGTCAGTTATCCCAAGCTCAAACAGCAAATCTGCAAAATCAGCAAGAAAAAAAGAAACCTTGCCTTTTGAGAACGTAAATTAGAAATCTGCTTCAGTTTGTTGGAAAACAAAAATGTCTGTTCAGTCAACATGACTGCAACAATATAGAAGTATGACTTCCTGAAATACAAATAAATGATGATAAAAAGGGATTCTGCAGGTTAAAAGCTGCAGTATAATAACTCAAGTCTTTTTTATTCCTCTGCAGCACACATTAGGAGATAAGAACACATATCTATGCTGTATACTTAATGCCCTCAAGCAAGTGAACATAGCCTAATAAAACCGTCAATCATGAACTCATTCACAAATTCTCCTCCTGCCATTATTCTGCTCATGGAAAATTACACTTACACACAGTTCGCCTTAAAGCGACAGCTCACACCTGTAGGAGAAGTAGAGTTCCGAACCTTTATTACCTCACCTGTTGTAGGCAGCTCTTTGAACAACAGTTCAGAGAAAACAAGATTACAGTCAACCATCTAAAAACACATTCATCTAAACATACATTTTTGCAAATACACAAAATATCTGAATATCCCAGACATGTGCACTCAGTCAGCTGGGCACATGAGCACCGCTGCTGCATACCTGGCGCTGGAGGTGACCACTTCTAGTGCTGTCAAACAGCTGTGTGCAATGTGGGTAAAAGCACGGAGCTTCTGTGTGTAACATCACACCAACAAAGACATGGTGGCATTAATGTGTACAATGACACCATTATGAGACATTTTGTAGCTGCTGACAGATGGTGTCTTGATGAGGACAAAACTCGAGACAACAATGCTCACAGTGCTTCTGAAGATGAGTTGAGAAGACAAGACTCGTACTATTAGCAGAACTACCCTGAAAATGGGCCTCCGAAACCCTCGATTTCTATTTATAAAAAAAAAAAAAAAAAAAAAAAAAAATTGATACACTTGATGTATCAGCGTCGGAATTAAACTGGACTCCAAACAGTCCGCCTCCTTATATTGTTTCCTTCTCTTTGATTTCTTGCTTGTATGTTCTCTCAATGTAAGTCGCTTTGGATAAAAGCGTCTGCTAAATGACAGTAGTAGTAGTAGTAGTAGTAGTAGTAGTAGTAGTAGTAGTAGTATTTATTTCAATGTCCTTTATTTTTAAGGGCAAAATTTGTTCCACATTTTCAGGATATAAACTGCTTGTTTGAGTGATTTAAATTTGTTTTCAGGACAGTCGCTCCAACCAGACTGATAATAATAATGTTTCCTTTATTAATCCCTCTTCTGGAAATTCAGCTGTGCATTTAACCCATCCTCAACTCTGAGCAGTTGCGGGTTCAATATCTTGCCCAAGGACAATTTGACATATAGCCTGCCGGCACCAGGGATCGAACCGTGGTCTCCCTCCCCACTAGGCTACAGCTGCCCACAATAGATGATGCCATGATAGACTAATGGCGAGTCTGAGTGGAGCCCAGAATAAAGCAGATCAGTTAAAAAACTTAAACCCTAGAAGACTAACGTCGGGTGATTTTCACCCGCACAGTTCCTGTCATGAGATTTTCATTGTATCGGGTAAAATTTCCAGACGTTAGTGAAGGTGAAAATTAGTTGTCACTAATTTTAATGTTTCTTCATCATTTTTCACCTTTCTTCATCTTTTCTTGGTGAAGAAATGTTAAAATTAGTAATATATAATTAGGGTTTGCCATAATGAATGCATTTGCATAGGACTCCATTCAAATGGCAAACCTATTATTCTACACCTCTAAACAGGTCTCTGACTAGATTTATTTATTATTCTTTCGTCAAAGTTAATGCGGCCCAAAAGGAGCGATGGATCCAGGCGGTTCATACATCAAATCGACCGGCTTGTTAACGGGAAGTGTGGAATTACTTTTATTTCAGTTCCGAGGTACCATGACGACGCAGCACGTCACGCCTCTTAGACAACCTCTGAGGCCGTCACAGGGCAGCTGTATTTGTACTGACATTAGATTACACACAGGTGCACTCTATTTAGTCATTAGCACTCATCAGGCAATGTCTATGGGCAACTAACTGCACTCAGACCAAATAATAATTACGCACACCTCTCTCTTCAGTTATGTATTTGTAAAAAATGTTTGGAATCATGTCTGATTTTCGTTCCACTTCTCACCACTTTGTATTGGTCTTTCACATGAAATTCCAATAAAATTGATTCATGTTTGTGGCAGTAATGTGACAAAATGTG
The DNA here is from genome assembly GCA_006937955.1 of Pachypanchax playfairii. Lineage (NCBI taxonomy): Eukaryota > Metazoa > Chordata > Actinopteri > Cyprinodontiformes > Aplocheilidae > Pachypanchax > Pachypanchax playfairii. The sequence continues at coordinate 283,516 of SSNP01000271.1, forward strand.
GAAAAAATCAAGGGGGCCGAATACTTCATGAAACACACCCGGTGAGCCTATAGGGCCCACAATAAGATTTGTGACCTCATGTCATATATCAAAGCAATAGGCATGACCATTAGAAGTGAACCATCATGTGATCATTGATTTTTGGGTTACCATGGCAACAGCTCTGACTGAAAATGACACTTTTTGATTACTTACTGTGCGGACATGCTTCTACCTACAGATGTCATTCCAACGTTTATGTGTTCAGTAGACCTTGGTCTATAACATATTGAAGCAAGTTTTATATATCTTTTACCGTATTACCATGGCAACGCATTCGCCATTAACGCACCAGGTCAGCTCACAGCAGACACTATGGGATGTGGGTGCACATGCCATACAACAATGTGATCAGGTTTACCAGGAAAACTGAACCATCATGTGTACGTACAATTTTTGGTTACCATAGCAACAAAATCAACTGGACCAAAAACCACTGACACCATCACATCTCCCCAATATACTCCTATATTTGTCCTAATCTTTCCACCTCGTCATCACATTTGCAGCATCTGTCAGCTGTGGAATGAATGCAGCTTTCTGATTGGCTGAGGGTTTCAGTGTCCTGCACAGGAACTTTTCTAGTTTTACTGTTAATGTTCTAGGGTTAAAGGCAATATATTCACAGCAGTTCATGCAAATTCTATTAATTAAACATTTACATGGCCATACGTTTGGCATTACATAGTTCTTTACATAGAAAGAAGCAGCAAACCCAGCTAAATGTTCCTACCTCTAGTTTAGTATTTAGCATGTAGAAGTATCTCAGCTGGACTGTCCTTGTACAAAACTAATCCCTATGAGCAAAGTCACATCTAAACATCTTTTATACGTCATTACTTGGTCACTTGAAGGTGCACAGTGTGATGCCAGACGACGTCTTTTTTTCAACGTCTATTTTACGTCTAGTATTGACGTCCGCGGGACCTCTGTGTAAGGGCTAATTATAGTCAAAATTTTTCATGTAAAATTGAAATTTAAAAATATTTTTTAAAGTTTCTAGGTAGTTTGCATAACTGAAGTCTGATTTCTGCAGTTTCAGTTAATTTTCCAATAGTTTCATTGTCTCCAGTTCAAACCTGCTGCTAAACCAAAATAAACTATATGAAAATTAACTAAAACAGTGCAGAAATCGGACATGAAGTAAAAAAAAAAACACAATTCTGCATTTCCATTTGTATTTTATTATTCCACCAGCATCAAATTTTCATCAAATATTCTAAAAAAAACCAAAACAAGCTAGGACAAAAACAAAAAACCTCCTTAAAACACTCATTCTCGATTAATTTATCCAGCCTGTCCTCCTCCTCCTCCTTTTCTTCTTTATGGGGTATGCTTCAGATGGATGAGACGTCCTTCATTCATTCATCCATCATCACTGTCAGACCAGCGCAGTAGCAGATCAAGCTCTCTTTTGCATTTTCGCCATGCTCTCATTCTCAAAGTCATCTGCAAACACAGATGTAAGTACAGTTACTTTATTTTTACTGTTTGACAGGGGAATGTGCAAAGAGAAGGAAGATGAGGACACAACACATACCTTGTTTGTGTGGCCTAGCTCCTAAAGGGCAAGACAAGCTACTTGAAGTAGAAGAGGACACTGCACACCACCTACAATAAGAGACAAGACTGGTTTAGAAACAAAAAGTAGGCTTGTCCAATACATGCTGTAAAGTTGTGAAGAAAAGAAGCTGAAGTTTGCAAAGTAAAAACGGTACAAGATTATAGTATTTCCTAATGAAACATCTTTATTATTATTGTTATTATTATTAATTAATTTCACTGCTGCATCTTAGGTAGCTACAGTGAAAGTTTCTACAAGTAAAGAGATCATTAAAATCCCCCGTGATCACAAAGAGAGAGCCTGGTTGTTGAGTCTATATCCACGCAACGACCTCCTGGATGACGTCACACGCCACTGCCAGAACTGCTCTTGGAGAAACGTAAACAGTTATAAACAGTTAAATTTAAATGGTTTCAACAACCACATATCAAATCAAATCAAAAATACTTTATTAATCCCTGAAGGGAAATTAAGTGTTGTTGTAGCTCAGTTCTTCTTCAGGGAGCCATTATAGAAGGTACTAGGTGTGGACAGGAAGGATTATGAAGAATCTTCTGACTGAAGACACTCTGTTGTTGAGTTACTGTGTTCTGAAGAGGATAATGAGGGTTTTCCATCATGTTCTTCCTCCTCCTTTGGACAGTCAACTCAAGAGACTCCAGTTCAGTCTCCAGGACAGAATCAGGTGACTGCAGATGTGATTAGCTTATAAAACTCCTCTTCTTTTGCCACTCCTCTTCAAATCTCTGTCTGCTCGTATTGTTTGAAAGCCAGTCAGAGACACACTGGAGTCCAGGATATGTTCCTTTAGCCGTGTCTCAGTGAAACACATGATGCTGCATTCCTGATACTCTGGCTGGGTCTTCAACAGAGTTTCAAGTTCATCCATTTTGTTAACAGAGAGATCTCACATTTGTCAGTATGACTGATGGAAGTGAAGGTTTAAACTTCCTCTTTCTCTCTCTTCACTTTGCTCCTGTTCTGCATCCACGTCTTCTTCTTTGGAGCTCATCAGGGATCCAGAGTTTCAATTTGAGGATTATTTCAGCCTTAGAAATGTCAGTTAGCTGCTCTTTCTTGTAAACAAGTCTCTTGTTGCCGTGGTTACGCATCATAACAAGTGGCAAAAAAGTGACAAATCAAGCAAAAAACTCAATCAGCACAGCACCCAAATCAGGAGTATTTAGAAAGTATTTCCAGAGGAAGAAACTAGCAAGAAATACTCAAAAAGAACAAAAAAAGCTAGCAAATGCTAGCTAAGTCACAGAGCTACTCCAACAAGCTGCCACCTGCTGTAGCGCTATTCCGGAATGTGGAATCTCCCGCATGTAATATGGTCAAAAACCAACTGCAAGCAGTTTGACATCTGTTTAACCGTCACCTTAGGTTAACCCATCTCTGATTAGAATAAAATAACCCCCCCACCTCGGCTCCTCTAGCTCCCTCGTGGATCTCTGTGCGCTCACACAGCTGTGAGACCAGGTATGTCCACACAGGAGTCTGGTATGTTGTGAATCAGCCAAAACTCCGACAGATCAAACTGCACTTATACAGCCGTTGGTTCAGCACAATCAAACAGATCACAAACGGATTGCTACTAGTTTAACGGTGCATGGCAACAAGATACTGAACGCAGGTTTAGATAGTAAAGAAAAAAAATAAGCAGAAAGAACTTACCTTTAACTTTGTGTTAACATTGGGTTTACGAGTTCTGAATAGAGTTGTGAAGAGTTGCTTTCACAGTTAAACCATCACTGTGGAGTCTTGCTGAAAGCTGAACCAGTATAGTGTGAACCCAGCCAATCAGACACTAGGTTATGATGATGTCATTATGACGTATTGAGGTCTAAACAGGGTCAAGGTTAGACGTCCAAATAGCGGTCCTAGTTGCACGTCGTATAGATGGCCAAAATTGGTCTTGGACCGACGGACGTAATTTCAACTTGATCTGCTCGTCCAGCAGACGTCTAACGTTTGCTGGGATGGTACTGTAGAGGGTTATAAAACAGTACATGAACACAATATTTATATTTAGACATGTCTGAAGAGAACAGCAGTCCACTGTGGGCTCTGCTCAGACACGCTGTAAGATCAATCTGCACAAAACTAAAATCTAGTTCTCCAAACTGAAGCTGTTCATTGACATCTCTGCAACAGGTAAGATGTTGTTTAGAGCTTTTTTAGATACCCTCCACAGAAAATCTAAACTATTTCTTTAACATAAAAAAAAATCAGAAACCTCTTAGAGATTTTTATTAGACCTGAAGTGCAAAACCATCTCTGCATAGATTCTCTAGATTCAGTCGTAAAAGAAATGTGAGTGTTTGGGATTTTAAATTTAATTTGGCATAAAATGTCTCACTGTCAGAAATGTCATTGCAAGTTAATGTGACTATATTGATATTGTAATGAAAGTCTCAAAGAGCCAGTCCCTGTAACTTCCTGCATCTATTGCAGGAAGACTCTGCAGTGTGTGTTTTCTAACAAACTGCTCAAACTTCGTGAAGTGAGGAAGACTTAAGAATACAAAATGTTTAAAAACTCTTAAGATTATCTAAAAAAAACTTAAAAATAACAAACAACCTGAGAAACCTTTACTTAAAGAGTTAAAGGCAGAAACAACGGTGTTGTGGACATACCATGCGTGTGCGCGCGTGTCAGAGAAGCGGCTTCCAGGAGTCCTGCTGGTGTTGAGTTACCTGCTCGTCTCCTTACAACACTTCTCGAACTCTTTCCGTTTCTTCCCAGGTGTCTGTATGTGGCGAGCTCGTGCAGTTTGCTACAGGTCACGTTTTCACAACTAGCGGGAACTTTTCTGTGGAACAAACGCGTCGCAACAGCAAGAAGAAGCGAAGGAGACGTTGGAGCAGCTGAGCCAATGACGAGGCTGGAGGGGCTGAACTAAACTACCCTTCCCCAAAAACAAGGACTGCGGGGGGCTGGGCAACACATGACCCAACTGTCTGAATCTGTTTTCGGATTATTCCAATCTGCAAACTTAGTTTCGACTAATAAAAGTTGATCATGTTCGTGTCAGACTAGAAATCCAGACTCGCAGAAGAAGATCGTTTATTTCGTCCTGTTCAAAGTCAGCGTTTCTTTTTTTATCTTCACAATAAACCAGAACATTTACAAACATTGTGGAAATATGTAAACAAGACATAAAGCAGCGTTTCAAGTGACGTTTTTTAGAAAACATGACGTCACAGTCTAAACCCGCGCTTTCAGTTGCCCATGAACTTATCCTTCTAGATTTCAGAAACTACTATTCTAACCAGGAGATATTTACAATTCAGATATTGGAATGAACTGATCCAAGTCCGTCCATCCCCCATCCCCCCATCCATCCATCCATCCATCCATCCATCCATCCATCCATCCATCCATCCATCCATCCATCCATCCATCCATCCATGAACCATCCATCCATCCATCCATCCATCCATCCACGAACCATCCATCCATCCATCCATCCATCCATCCATGAACCATCCATCCATCCATCCATCCTTCACCCATCCATCCATCCATCCATCCATCCATCCATCCATCCATCCATCCATCCATGAACCATCCATCCATTCATCCATCCATCCATCCATCCATCCATCCATCCATCCATCCATGAACCATCCATCCATTCATCCATCCATCCATCCATCCATCCATCCATCCATCCATCCATCCATGACCCATCCATCCATCCATCCATCCATCCATCCATCCATCCATCCATCCATCATCCATCCATCCATCCATCCATCTATCCATGAACCATCCATCCATCCATCCATCATCCATCCCTCCATCCATCCCTCCATCCATCCATGAACCATCCATCCATCCATCCATCCATCCATCCATCCATCCATCCATCCATCCATCCATCCATCCATCCATGACCATCCATCCATCCATCCATCCATCCATCCATCCATCCATCCATCCATGAACCATCCATCCATCCATCCATCCATCCATCCATCCATGAACCATCCATCCATCCATCCATCCATCCATCCATCCATCCATCCATCCATCCATCCATCCATCCATCCATCCATCCATCAGCCATCCATCCATCCATCCATCCATCCATCCATCATCCATCCATCCATCCATCCATCCATCCATCCATCCATGTTGTATGTGTGTGAGTGGTTGTGCGTCTCCGTTACCGTGTGATGCAGTGGCGGCTGCTGAAATATTATTGGGTGGGGCTGCATAAATTCAATTAAGTAACTGTCAATAAATGAGTTAATTTAAACCCTATATAAAAAAATAACGTTCAGTTCAATATTTAACAAAGACTTTATTCAATCGTTAAAGAGTCCCTTCCATTAAAAACGTTTTTTCTGAGGTTTGTGTTGAATATTTTAGCTCCACAGGTGTTCTTACCTTCATAGTGGGTGAAAACAGGTCAACAACTTCTCTTTTAGTTTTAATCTCTCAAACTACGCAGGTGGTGATAAAACCCGAGTTCTCCAGAGTTCTAACGGCCTGTATCTGTTTCATCACAACTCCTTTGTTCGTTAGTATTCATCAGCTCCTGCAATTGAAACCACACCTAGCATGCTGCTGGCTAAAAGCTGTTTAAAAAAAAAAAAGGTAAAATACAGTGATTCCTAAAACTAATTTTGGAATAGTGCTACACATGGTGGCAGCTTGTTGGAGTAGCTCTGTGACATTACTAGCACTTCTTCTTTTTGAGTATTTCTTAGTAGTTTTTTCCTCTGGAAATTCAGACTGGGGTTGGGGTTGGGCAGGAACTTGTTGTAGTAGTTTAGGGGAACCAGGTAAGCCTTTAGCTCAGTTACTGTTGTTGGAGACGAAGCTTCCTCAATGGCTTGAACTTTGCTTTGTACTGTGTGCAGGCCTTCAGCATCAATCCTGTGACCTAAGTACACCACCGAAGGCCAGTGTGTATTTTTGTCAGCTATCTCTTGGACTCCTCGTCCATGACAATCTGCTGATACACATGACTTAGATCAAGCCTTGTGAACTGTTTCTCTCCAGTTCATGCATTGAAGAGGTCCTCCACCTGGGGAATTGGGTATTGTTCGAGTGATGAAGCTTCATTTACAGTTAATGTGTAGTCCCCACATATTCTAACAGATCCATCTGGTTTAAGGATGGCCACAATGGGTGTCACCCATTCTGCATACTTTACTTTACTGGTCTAGTACCTCTCACTACCACTAGGGGCAATGTCTTCTGGCTTGCATCATTCACTTCAACTTGTGTATCTCCCACAACTGTAATTTTCTCCCCACTGTAGGACTTGAGAGAGAGTTTGCTTCCTTTTATTTGTGGTCTGTCCTCTTCATGCCACGTCTCACAGAACAGGTTTTCATTCATGATACTAGCACTGCATCCTGCATCAATTTCAAACTTCACTTCCTTCTTATTTACTTCCACCTTTACTTCAAATGGTTTAACTCTTAGTATGGAAGTGTCAGTTTTTAAACATGCATGAGTGAATGTTTCTTCTTTTTGATCAGAATCATTGCCAGACTTATTCCTTTCACATACCTTGTGTAACTTGTGAGATCATGTACGGTGTCCAGCTCTGAGAGCCATCTTTGCTGTGAGGCACACATCTATTTTAATTTGCCCTGGTGATATGTCCCACTTTCCCACAAACATGACATTTTGTGTCCTTAAACTTGCATTCAGATCACTGTGCTGCTTCCCGTTACATCGGTAACATCGGTTTGCTTTGTTTTTCCAATATCTGCTCTTTTCTTTCCCTTCCACCATCATGCTGTTACACACTGCTGGCTGCTGCAGGTCCTGAACGTTTCCGCTTGTTGCTTCTGCAGCCACAGCTATCTGGAACGCTTTCTGAAATTTGAGATCAGTCTCGGATAGTAAACGTCTCTGAATCCTATCTTCATTAATTCCACACACTAGGCAATCTGTTAACATTTGTTCCAGTGTAGCACCAAAATTGCATTCCTTTGCTAGTCATCTCAGCTCTGCAACATATGCACTGATGGTTTCAGTAGGTTGGCGGGAACGAGAGTCAAACTTGTACCTTTGTATAATCTCACTCGGTTTTGGATTGAAGTGCTGTTTCATCACTGTCACCAGTTCACAGTATGTTTTGGAGCTGGGTTTATCTGGACTCACCAAGTTTCTCATGAGCTTGCATGTAGCTTTTCCCATCACACTAATGAGGATAGCCCTCGGTTTCTCTCCATCCTCAATTTCGTTCACCTCAAAAAACTGGTCAAGTATCTCACAGTACTCTTCCCGTGTCTGCTCGTTCACATCAATGGCTGACAGAGTTTCTGTCATTGCACTCATCCTTTCTGTCCTGTTCTTTTGTGTTTGTCTGTTACCTGACTAGTTGGTCCTGCTGCCTTTTTTTTCAATCTCCCCCGTCCACTTCAGCTTCTGGGTTTTTTCATCCATTTGAAATCAGGAACAACTGTGGCCATCAAGCATCCTCGTCGCCATTATGTGATATTTTTACACTTAATGATGACCAGGCACAGTGCAGCATTGAACGAGCATTTTCTGTAATAAATTTTAGTCCTTACAGTGAACTCACTTGCACAGGTCCTCATGCTTCCTAGGAGAGAGATTGATAGTGGTCCGGGGTAATAATACAACCAAACAAGGAATACACATTAAATCAGGATGCCACAATTATCTAATAATATATATTGGCTTTTTCATTACTGGACACAGCATCAGTTCAATTCCGGGTTTGTGTGCTCCAGGTATTCATGTCTTCTTTGTTAGTGGCATGAATTTGTTTGGAAGTGGAAAAATATTTTTTTTTGGTCCAAAAAATGGGATTATTTTTATTTCCAGAACAGAGCGGTCAGTCACACAGTTAGCACTGAGACAGAGTCAAACACTGAGAAGACGCAACATGTTTCCATCTACAAGATGTAAATGGATGAAATTGACATCAGCTCAAAAATGTCAAACAACTACAAACATCAACAATAATTTGTAGTTTGTGCAGTAAGGAAAGCCTCAGGGTCAGATGGACAGAATGACCAGCTGTCACCAAATAACAGTCTGTTTATATGTTTCAACCTTTGATTCAGCTGTTTTGTAACACTCTCCTCTGTTTGGATGGTCTTTCAGTAACTGTATGTAAAAGCATCAACACTGGTCTAAAACCTGAAACAGACCAAGTCTTAACTAGTTTTGTTTTCATTTATTTGAAAGAATAAAAAATCTTGTTCAGTCACTGCATGTAGTTTCAGTACCAGATTCCTCCAATGAATAATGAAATGACACATCATTAAACTATTTCCTCAGGTTTCTCTCAGCTAATAAGGAAATTCTATGAAGAACATATAAACTGCAAGATGACACTTTTCCCAAAGAATTCATTGATAAATATGATTATAGGTTGATTAAATAGATTAATGGCATGTTCACTTATATCTTTGTTTATACGGAGCAAAAAATGGTCAAATACAGAACATTCCAGTCTAATTTGTTTCTAGTTTTCCTCTTTATCTTGTTTCTGCAGTTGGTGTCAGAGTTTCAAATGTTCTTTCATTATTGTGGGCGTGGACCTTGAGAAAATCCACCTTACATTTTTAAATTAGCATCTGATGCGCTTTATTCAGACTTTAGTGCCGCAGGCGGGATCAGAAATGTCTGTCACAAAGAGAAAAACAGTAACAATGATTGAGAGGGAGGAACCATCTGTGTGAGTGTATGAGAGGTAAAGCTACCTGGATTGGCAGCTGCAGGAAAGTCAGACTAGTTTTTCTTGTTTTGGCACATCTCAGGGAGGCAGGACGACCTGCTGCAAACAGTAAAACTCAGTGCATGTATGATTCAACTAGATGTTTGACGTACACATCTCAGAACTGGACTCTCAAAATACATCCAGAGGTAAAGTGGAGAATCTTGATCTGGTTTTTGGTCTGTGAATGTGTGAATGATGGACAGAATAAAAACAAAATGAAGAAAGGTAGAAACACGCTGTCAAGGTTTTGATGGAATTCATCTCATGTTTGAATATGTATTTATTAGAGACTGTATATTTGGGGTTTATGCTTTTGCATTTTATAAAAATGTTTTTCAAAAGTTCAAGCAGAGTTTATCCTTTAAGGGAGGAACAGAATCCACAAAATAACTTTTTCTTAAGCTTTATTGTTTAGGTCAGCAAACTTTGTTGGCTATGTTGATAATTTGCATAAAACATTTTTCATTGTTTATAAATAATTAACTGAAAAGGAACACACAAAACTATAACAACTATAACAACTCTTACATTTGGAAAGTAGCAATATGATGATTTTTTATTGTCTGTGGTTTTAACGTTGAATAGAGAAGTAATTTAAATAAATAAAAACTTTATAATGACATCACTTTTTATAGTTTAAAAGCTTGGGCAGAATCAAAAAGGGTTGCAGAAACAAGGTTATGATCAATAAACATTAGACATTAAGCAAATAATGCAGATTTAAAGATGAACATTTTTTTTATGTTTTCCACACACAAAGTCACTTATGTGTACAAAAGGGTAAATAAGACAAGAGGAAACCTGAACCCTGGTTTGCTGGGGGTTTATAGTCTGAGTCCACTCAGCTAACGGGAAAAGATCAACCCAAAACTTCTTTTTTAAGGAAAACTGACAACATTGTAGCCAAATAGGCTGAAATGTTTCCTTACAGAGGACTGAACTGCAGGCTGCACAGTGGTGCAGTTGGTTAGCAACTTTGCCTTGCAGCAAGAAGGTTGAACCCCAGCTTGGCTTTCCTGCATAAAGTTTACACGTTCTCCCCATTCATGAGTGAGTGTTCTTTGAAAACTTTGGCTTCTTCCTACAGATCATAAACAACTCAAGGGATTCCTGAAAGTCCTCAAGTGCCCAAGTGATGATCTCTTCAGGAGCACAGCCTCTTCCTGGTACCACAGAGGAGTCAAATCCCAAACCTCTGCCAAACTCAGAAAGAGAAATTGTAAGTACTTATGAAAACCAAATTTTTATTTCTCTGCTTGGGATAAGAAAGTGTCTGTAAACTTTGAGTTGGTCAGCTAAAACTGAATTTAAAAATAAAAAAAACTCATGAAAAATAAAGTTATCAACCACATGTTGGAATGCTAGTTTCAAAGACACTGAGATTTGCAACTTTATTTTAATATGATTTTATCAAGATTCATGGCATTATGTTAGAAATAATATACAGTATGATCTTTCATGTGCAAAATGTCTGAAATGTCTGCTGCATGTGAAACAATATTCAGGAAATCTTTAACCACTGCTTAGAAGATGTGGAGAGGTTCATGACACGCTTGCAGAAAGCAGCCGAGGCTCAGGTCGTTCTCAACCAGAGGAAGAAGAAGACTGGCAGGAAAAGCAAGACGAATGAGAATCAAGATGGTAAAAGCTTAATTAAAACATACTGGATCACTAACTTCTAATTGATTTTTATCAAATGAAATATATATGTAAAATCCTGCTTAACTAAAAAAACTGTTTCTATATAAAGATACCCTCCTCATCCACCTGACAGCATTCTATTAGATCCCAGATTCTATTCAGATGGTTTGGTGCTTTAATCAAAGGTGTCTGACCTGGTGAACAAAAAGAGTGAGTGAAATCTACGTATTACAGAAGAGCTTTTGCAGGAAACTGGTGATTGTTAGTCTTTGTTAATCTGCACAAACGTAAAACCCTACAAATAAACCAACACACACACAAACATGGTCATTTCACCTGCAGGCAGTCTTGGAGTGCATGTTGACATGTCTTTGTTGTTATTTATATTTTAAACAACTTCCCATCTGACTTTCATTCATTCGACAGGTCGCTGCTATTTACTCTCCTTTGTTGGGTTTGTTTTAATTAATTTAACTGAAGTGAACTCTTCATGTAGGCTGTTTGTCTCCATCTTTCATCCAGTTTCTGAGAGGAAATAGGAAAGATAAAGAAGTTGCTGAAAATCAAGAAGATAATTCCTCTGTTGAAACTGCAGCAGTCCAGAGCTATTACAGTTTTTCCTCAAATGCTAAAACATTTCACAAACGTTTTCTCCATGTTCCCCAATGTCTAAACACAACACCCTTTTCTAAAGCTACATAAACACAACCACACCATCTCACTTTAAAACTCAAACTTTCACACCAAAAGAGCAGCTTGAAGCTTTCAAAAATATAAACACTATGCACATCATTACACACTACAGCAAAACAATTGAAAACACGATGCTCAATTTGTGAGAAGGTTCTTTGTTACATAACTGCCGATGCATATTTCTAGAAACTTTACAGTAACGGATCTTCTTAGATCTCTGCAGAGGAATAGGAATTTAGATTTATGAGTTTCATATGAAGAGTATAAAACTATAGAAAAGTCTGCATGTACACTACTGTAACAACTCGGTACAAAAATAGAATCTATTGCACACATGATCAGGGTTTACTTTATGCACACCACACACACACACCACTATCACTGTGCGGCATCATCTCGCTGAGCTGCATCTGGCCACATCACCTCATCCACATTGCAGGCTATATTGTCTCTTGCCAGGCATCACGGGAAAAACGCTCTGGAATGGCGAATCCATCCTTGGAAGGCCTCCACTGGGATGTCAACACAGGCCAGCACCATTGCCCTTAGGATGTTCTCTCTAGTGTATGGTTGTCTGTCATAAACCTTCCATCTCCCCGATGTGAAGAACTCCTCTATAGGGTTCAGGAAAGGGGAGTAGGGTGGCAGACAGACGTTTAAAAAGTGGTTACTGTTGGTGGTGAACCACTCTCTGATTTGATTTGTTCTGTGGAAGCGGACATTGTCCCAAATGATCAGATAAATGTGATGTGCGGGCCCAGGATGGTGTTATTGGCGGTCCAGGAGGATGTCTTTTAACTCCCCTAGGAAGGTGAGGAGACGTTGGGTGTTGTAAGACCCAAGGACAGCATGCCGGTGGACAAGCCCTTCCGAACCCATGGCCGCACAAAGAGTAATATTACCCCCCCGTTGGCCAGGAACCTCAGTGATGCCTCTTTGGCCAATGATGTTACGGCCTCTTTGCCTTCGTTTCTGCAGGTTGAAGCCAGCCTCATCCAGGAAGAGGTACTCATGAGGTCTGGCCATCGCGTCCAACTGTAATATCGTCTGTGAAAATGTGAAAGTGCACAGGTGTTCAGAACAACAGTCAATCAGGTAGCACAGTATTGTTCAGGAGTAATGTAGGACACTGAGCAACACAGTAAGTCCACTAACTGTACTGTGAACATGGATGTATACTTACTTGCACATACTCGTAACGTGGGTCTTTGTGTCGCGCAGAGTTGTGCTCAAATATGGCAACCATCCCACCTCTATGTGGTATTCTTTCAACTCTAAAGAAAGAAACATGTGTTGTTAATTGACATGTTTTACAATAACAACTGATTTGAAACCAATAGATTACTTTCACAGGCTTGTAAAACTGGATTGCGACAAAGAAAGCACTAGAGTACAATACCTGTTGTGTTGTCTGAATGCCCTGATAATGGTGGCCACGGTGAACCTACTCAGGTTTGGACGGACTCTTAGTCCTGCTTCAGCCATTCATGAACAGTGACATGGTCAATGACTGTTGCTCGCATCTCGTCCGCAATGATGGTACAAGGTTGTCTTGCTCTCTCTCCTGGACCTTCTCCTCTCCCTTGTTGGCCTCCTCCTCTTCCTCGTTGGCCTGCTCCTCTTCCTCGTTGGCCTGCTCCTCTTCCTCGTTGGCCTGCTCCTCTTCTTCCATGGCCTGCTCTTCTCCCTCTGACTCGAATGCCTCTTCCCCTGACTCTGCCTTCACCCATTGTGTTTGTTTGGAATCTTCAGCAAACTGTGCACTCTGAACTTGCTTTTATACATGTGGCCACAGCATTAGCAACAGGTGTCTTCAATTTTGAGTTGTTGTGTGTAATGAATGATGCCAGGTGTGTTCATTGTGTTCAAATATTGCTGACTGTGGCAAGCATTTTGTATCACATGATTTTTCATTTGAGAATATGAACAGAGTTCTTTTGCAACTTGTGTTTTAGCAAGAAAAAATGTGTTTAGATTTATGAGAATGGAGGATTGTGTTTTGTGAATTGTGTCTTCATGTGAAATGTGTTTCTGATATTGGAAAATGATGGCTAGATTTAGTAAATGTGTTTAGACAACTGGTCATTTGGTTTAAAGGATTGGCTTTTGTGTTTTAGCATTTGAGAAAAAGTGTAATAAAATGAAACCAAAAGCAATTATTCACCAATCCCATTTACAAAAGAAAAACAGGTCCACCTGTCCAATTTCTTTTTAATACAGATAGTGAATCACATGGCAGGAACTTAGTGCAGTTAGGTGTGGTGAAGATGACTCATTGAAGTTCAAACTGAGCATCAGAATGAGGAAGAAAGAAGGTTTAAATCTCTCTGAATGTGTCATGGTTGTGTCAGACAGGCTGGTCTGAGTATTTCAGAAACTGTTGATCTGCTGGGATTTTCACCCACAACCACCTCAGGTTTACAGAAAATGGTCCAGTAGAGAAAATATTCAGAGAGCAGTGACATTATTAAAAAATGATCAGACAAGACAGGGTTGTGAGGAAACACTATCAGCTGTTCAATCTCTACACCATAAGTCAGAACAAGATCAAGAGTATGATGACAATAGTGAGTTGGTCTGTTTACATTCTGAGAGAAACCAACTGAATCCAAAAGATCATTAAAAGCTATATTCAAACTATCACTTTCAACATCAACATGAATATTGAAATCTCCCACTATAATGACTTTATCAGATTTCAATAATAGTTCTGATAAAAAGACTGAAAATTCAGACAAGAACTCAGAATAAGCTCCTGGTGGACGATATACAACAACAAGTAAAATAGGCTCCTCTGATTTCCAATTTGGGTGAGAAATACTGAGGGTCATAAATTCAAAAGAATTATAACTAGTAACTGGTCTAGAGCTAATCAATAGACCTGACTGGAAAATAGCTGCTACTCCTCCTCCTCGACCTGTTGCTGGAGGAACATGAAGATTAAGGTAGTTAGAAGGAGTTGATTCATTAATACTAACATGATCCTCCTGCTGCAGGTTTCTGTAAGACTAAATAGATCAATATGATGATCAATTATCAGATCATTAACTAACAGAGATTTAGATGAAAGAGATCTAACATTCAGTAAACCACATCTAATGGTTTTATTTACAGGTTTTATATTAGTAACTGTATTTATTTTAATCAGATTTTTATTATTTATTTTTCTATAACTGAATATTTGTTTATTTAATTTGAACCGTGGTTGAGCAGACACCGTCTCTATAGGAAAGTGGGAGGGTAACGACAGAGAAGCTGCAGAGAGGTGTGTAAGACTACAACTCTGCTTCCTGGACTGGACCCTGGACTGGACCCTGGACTGGACTCTGGTCTGGACCCTGGACTGGACCCTGGACTGGACTCTGGTCTGGACCCTGGTCTGTACCTTGGACTGGACCCTGGACTGGACCCTGGTCTGTACCTTGGACTGGACCCTGGACTGGACCCTGGTCTGGACCCTGGACTGGACCCTGGTCTGGACCCTGGACTGGACCCTGGATTGTCATGGTTTTGGAGGAGTAATAAATTCAGCCACATTTCTAGAAAGGAGAGCTGCACCATCCAAAGTAGGATGGATGCCGTCTCTCCGAATCAGTCCAGGTTTTACCCAAAACGTCTGCCAATTATTGATGAAGCCCACGTTGTTATCGGGACACCACCTAGACAACCAGTGACGAAACGAAGACATAAGACTAAACATGTCATCGTTTCTCAGATTAGGGAGGGGACCAGAGAAGGTTATGGAGTCTGACATTGTTTTTGCAAAGTTACACACCGAAGCAACAGACAATCACACCTGCTGCAGAAGATCACACCTGCTGCAAAAGATCGCACCTGCTGCAGAAGATCACACCTGCTGCCGATCACACCTGCTGCAGAAGATCACACCTGCTGCCGATCACACCTGCTGCCGATCACACCTGCCTTATAGTTACTGTCCTTACAGTTATTTAAACTCAATAAAATCTAAACCTTTCTTCCACAGAAACACAAACTTAGTAGAAATAGTAAAGAGAAATTTAGCCATAGTTTTTAAACATTAATTGATCTCTCTCTGCACATCACATATTTTCTGTAACAACTTTGTTTTGGCCTGATGTTTCTCCTGTTTATATTTAATGTGCTATAATATACTGTAGAAGCAGAGAGTGACAGTCTGAGTTCCTTTCACAAGGGTTCCAGCTGACGTTTGACATCTTTTTGTGGTTCTTCTACCTTTGTGACATTACTTTTCTTTTATATTTTTACAAAATTAAAGGTTGAATATAGAACATTTTCATAAAAACTATATTGTTAACAACATAATAGCTCCACAAGGCATTTATAGGGGGGCAGAATGAAAGTACAGTATTTCCTTTAAAAAAACAATAATTGACTTAAAATATAATAAAATATTGATTTTGATGGCATGACATTGGCATTATGTTTACATCTACCAGCCAAGAGCGGGCACCATTGCGGGTTGCCTAATATAGTAAATAGTCCGAGGCTGGTACTGTGGAAAATGGCGGAGTCAACGGGTCAGTCAGCTGCTTCAGAGCCCCAAAGATTTCATGATTCTTCTCAGAAGAGGAGCAACAAGAGAAGATAAAAGACCAGAGTGAGTTTAGGTGAAGCTACAATAGATGGACCCAAATAAAAAATGTTCATGACATAAAAACACACGCAGAAATGTCAAACCTGACATCCTGACTGCTGGAAACCTTGTTCTGTTGTTGCAACTACAACATCCACCCACCAGATAGTGCTGTAGTGTTAGTGTTCCATATTCAACCTTTAAAGTATCAGATATTTTTTTTTGATTGAAGATAATACATAAATTAAATCAAGTTTAAAATATAATTTATGCAACATACTTCAAATATATTTTACAGTTTGTTATTTTGATTGCCCTCATCTTTCTGCAGGTGACCTGTTAACCACTAAAGCGGTTCCTCCTCCAGAAACAGCATTTGTAGATATCTTGCAGAAAATCAAGTATTCCCTTTGTTTGCTGGTAACACATAATTATCCATGACTCTATCCATATCCATAGAAATGACTTCAAATGAACATAGAAATGACAGATTTCTTTTGTTTCTTTTTTAAGGACCGCATCAAATCATCTATCTCAGAGCCGGATGCGCCAGAGCTGCTGCACCACATCTTCTTACCTCTCAAAATAGTGATTTTTTTCTTTTAATTAAAATCTCTGATCCTTATTTTAAGACATGAGACCAGACCATACTGAAGCAGTATGAATCATTTCTTTAACAGATAGTGAGAGACACAGGGGGACCAACATTAGGTGCATCAGTCATCAGTCCGGCCATGACCAGCGGAGCTGTTTCTCTGCTCCAGCAGCACCTGACTGACAATGAAAAGGAGCTGTGGACATCATTAGGACCCAACTGGACTTCACCCAGGTGTTATGGTCAAACTCTGAATAACTTACAGTATCATGCTGTTACTAATGATGGCCTTGCTTCCTCTTGCTCAGCTCAAACTCCAGTAAAAGTCTTCCTCCATATTCTCCTGTTTTCCTGGATGGGTGGCAGCCTCGGGTCTGTGACTCAACTGGTCAACCATTAGAAGATCCCATCCAGTTACAGTACAAACAGGACGCTGCCAGGGAAAGTAGCCAGACCCATATTCTGCAGGAACAAGCTCAACCTACTGCTAAGAACCCTGAGGAAGGTGCAGATAAAGAGTGAGTCTGGAAAAAAGTTCACAGAACATACAACAGGATAATGAAGATTAAATGTTCATTTGTTATTTGTTATTTCTTTTATATGTTGCAAAACTTTAAAACATTGGTTCTTTTTCAGAGATA
>SSNP01000271.1:300997-318314 GCA_006937955.1 Pachypanchax playfairii
CTGCTGCCGATCACACCTGCTGCAGAAGATCACACCTGCTGCCGATCACACCTGCTGCCGATCACACCTGCCTTATAGTTACTGTCCTTACAGTTATTTAAACTCAATAAAATCTAAACCTTTCTTCCACAGAAACACAAACTTAGTAGAAATAGTAAAGAGAAATTTAGCCATAGTTTTTAAACATTAATTGATCTCTCTCTGCACATCACATATTTTCTGTAACAACTTTGTTTTGGCCTGATGTTTCTCCTGTTTATATTTAATGTGCTATAATATACTGTAGAAGCAGAGAGTGACAGTCTGAGTTCCTTTCACAAGGGTTCCAGCTGACGTTTGACATCTTTTTGTGGTTCTTCTACCTTTGTGACATTACTTTTCTTTTATATTTTTACAAAATTAAAGGTTGAATATAGAACATTTTCATAAAAACTATATTGTTAACAACATAATAGCTCCACAAGGCATTTATAGGGGGGCAGAATGAAAGTACAGTATTTCCTTTAAAAAAACAATAATTGACTTAAAATATAATAAAATATTGATTTTGATGGCATGACATTGGCATTATGTTTACATCTACCAGCCAAGAGCGGGCACCATTGCGGGTTGCCTAATATAGTAAATAGTCCGAGGCTGGTACTGTGGAAAATGGCGGAGTCAACGGGTCAGTCAGCTGCTTCAGAGCCCCAAAGATTTCATGATTCTTCTCAGAAGAGGAGCAACAAGAGAAGATAAAAGACCAGAGTGAGTTTAGGTGAAGCTACAATAGATGGACCCAAATAAAAAATGTTCATGACATAAAAACACACGCAGAAATGTCAAACCTGACATCCTGACTGCTGGAAACCTTGTTCTGTTGTTGCAACTACAACATCCACCCACCAGATAGTGCTGTAGTGTTAGTGTTCCATATTCAACCTTTAAAGTATCAGATATTTTTTTTTGATTGAAGATAATACATAAATTAAATCAAGTTTAAAATATAATTTATGCAACATACTTCAAATATATTTTACAGTTTGTTATTTTGATTGCCCTCATCTTTCTGCAGGTGACCTGTTAACCACTAAAGCGGTTCCTCCTCCAGAAACAGCATTTGTAGATATCTTGCAGAAAATCAAGTATTCCCTTTGTTTGCTGGTAACACATAATTATCCATGACTCTATCCATATCCATAGAAATGACTTCAAATGAACATAGAAATGACAGATTTCTTTTGTTTCTTTTTTAAGGACCGCATCAAATCATCTATCTCAGAGCCGGATGCGCCAGAGCTGCTGCACCACATCTTCTTACCTCTCAAAATAGTGATTTTTTTCTTTTAATTAAAATCTCTGATCCTTATTTTAAGACATGAGACCAGACCATACTGAAGCAGTATGAATCATTTCTTTAACAGATAGTGAGAGACACAGGGGGACCAACATTAGGTGCATCAGTCATCAGTCCGGCCATGACCAGCGGAGCTGTTTCTCTGCTCCAGCAGCACCTGACTGACAATGAAAAGGAGCTGTGGACATCATTAGGACCCAACTGGACTTCACCCAGGTGTTATGGTCAAACTCTGAATAACTTACAGTATCATGCTGTTACTAATGATGGCCTTGCTTCCTCTTGCTCAGCTCAAACTCCAGTAAAAGTCTTCCTCCATATTCTCCTGTTTTCCTGGATGGGTGGCAGCCTCGGGTCTGTGACTCAACTGGTCAACCATTAGAAGATCCCATCCAGTTACAGTACAAACAGGACGCTGCCAGGGAAAGTAGCCAGACCCATATTCTGCAGGAACAAGCTCAACCTACTGCTAAGAACCCTGAGGAAGGTGCAGATAAAGAGTGAGTCTGGAAAAAAGTTCACAGAACATACAACAGGATAATGAAGATTAAATGTTCATTTGTTATTTGTTATTTCTTTTATATGTTGCAAAACTTTAAAACATTGGTTCTTTTTCAGAGATAAAAATGGGCTCCCACCCAAAGGAGAAAAACTTTACAGCTGTAGTTATGACTTTGTGGCCAGAAACAGCAGGGAACTCTCTGTGTTACAAGGAGAAACACTCCAGGTACTGTTTACACCCACAACCCATCTGCTGTGAAAAAAATTCTACCAGTTAAAGGTGGAATATGGAACATTTTCATTAAAAGCAATATTTTTAAAAAAATAATGCCTCCACGGGGTGTTTAGAGGGTTGTAGAATGAAGATATACTATTTCCTTTAAAAATTATATTCGAAGTAAAATATAATATAATATTAATTTTGACGGGCATGACGTTGGTATTATGTTTACATCTACCAGCCAATAGCTGGTAGAGCAGTGGGCACCATTGCAGGTTGCCTAATATGGTAAATAGTCTGGCACAGTGAGGCTGGTACTGTGGAGTCTGCAGGTCAAGCAGCTGGAAGCACCGGGGACATGTGGTGATTATATACATTATTTACTTGCTATAGAGGGATTCCCAACATCTGAGGTGCAGGTTCTGTGTGGAAACGTTTTTTATTAGCAGCTAGCTAACACGTAGCTACATGTTGCTGAAGTGGGGGAACTCCGGGCCACTGGTTTGACTGGAAGACACACCACGGAGGATTTTATTGCTTTTTTAAATTTTATTGGATAAGTGGGGAATGCAGGACGGTGTGTGAGGAAGACAGAATATCTTAGGAGGGACTGCAGGAAGTTGGTTTGCTTGAGTAGAGCCAGGGCAGCTTCATGCATACACCCCTGACTGCAGTACGCAGATCGAGGCAAAACGCAACGTGGGTGGAGTCAAATGTATGACCCCGCCCACCACGCAGGTACCATGTTAAAAAACCCATGTCAAGCATAACAATGATTATCAGATAAAGGGCTGATAATTAAGTTAAATGGAAAATGTGCCATTTTTTTTATTATTTTATGAGTGGGTCTGGTGCCAAAATGTAGATCTTTGGTAAAACGTGTCTTTTTATTGAAGTCAAGACTGTAGAACGACACACGTGTGTAGCACATCTCAACAGGTATATTTCAACAAAACACCGGTTCGAGCAACGGCTTTCTGAGAAACGGCTGCAGAAATGTTATTCAGTACTGCTTTAAATGTTAATATCAGCATACATAAAAATACTATGTTACATATTATTCTATACATGTTATTGTTTAATTAAATAATACTAACAAAATGGTAATATGTTTACATTTCCATGAGTCCTCAAAACTTCACACACAACTTCATAACTCATTCAGTGTCATTGACGTCTATAGACATCAAACTGGATCCGAATACTCAGTGCCATAGATTGACATCTCTTGAGCTTCTATTGGCTGAAATCCTGCAAAGCATTCTGGGGCAGCTGCTCGCTGAATATGAACTTGTTACATGCTGTATTTAGTCCTATGATCCAAGAGGGGTGCACTCTGGGTGAGATCTTCCTTTCTTACTCAGCTATAAAGCTGCGCACTGTGGGGGAGGAGCCAGGCAGTCAGAACGAGGGTGTTTCTCAATGTCAAGGAACCTTGCCTACCAAGGCACTGCCTTAGTAGGCGAGGCATCTTGCTTAGCGAGGCACTGCCTTGGTAGAGGAGGCGTCTTGCTTACGAGGACATTGGGACAGACTTCACTCACGTGACCGCGGCTGCCTGCTCATGCGCACTGTTTACGTCCCACCCATCGCCCATGGAGCTAGAAATGTTAAAATAAATAAAATAAATATGCAAGCGAGAAAATACCTTCTAGCCACCGAAGCTTCCACTACAAAGCAACTAACAACCGTATAACTGCTTTGGATAAAAAAAGACAAACAAGAAAAACGTTTTAGATATAAGCCTGATAGCAACAATCAGTTATCTTACATTTAAACAGGAAATTTGCCTGTGAAGTAGCTGCTCCCAGCTCCTCAACCGCCATTTAAAAAATAAAAAACGCGGTGTATTCTGGGAAATTTGTGACCGAGGAAAGGCATCAAGGCTCATGTATCCTTGGTATGTTAGCTAAACAGCGGACAAACTGAGTACAGATGCCTCGGTAGCACATGAACATTGGAACGCGCCTTGGCGGGTCCCAATGACGTATCTCCTGGACAACCAGGGCGGGACAAAGGCATCAAGGCAAGGTTCCTTGGCTTTGAGAAACTTTGAGAGAGACGGTGAATGCGGAAGGGAGAATCAGAGTCTGTGAAGTGGCTGGGAAGCGATCTCTTTGTTCAGAGTTATTACAAAAAAATATAGAATTGATGGAATTGAGAAGGTGGTGGAGTTTATTACATGAGTAAAATCCCTCCAGCGCGACGGTCAAATCTACCGGGAACGAGTATTGTGTCGAAGGTGGCACGATTTTTGATCCAACTCATCATTTCGAGCTTGTGATGTCTTCAGCCTGACGTTGAGGTTCTTCTGGTGATTCTAGTGAAGCTGAGGTGGATTTATCTGCCCAGTATCTGCTGTTAGGATCTTCCAAAGGTAGCAGGGAGCAAAATAAAGAACGATTCACTGCATAAAACACACGGTAAGTGTTGATAGATGAACTGATGGCCAGGGGGGGTGAACAGTGAAGTGAAATCGTTGTTACCTCCACCAAGGAGGTAATGTTTTCATCAGGGTTTGCTTGTCTGTTAGCAGGATAACTCTCTTATGGATGAATTTTGATTAAATTTTAAGGAAAGGTCAGAAATGACCCAGGGAACAATCAATTAGATTTTGGGGGTGATCTGGATTACTGTCTAGATGTTGTGGGATTTGTGTTTAGACATTGGGGAACATGAAGAAAACGTTTGTGAAATGTGTTTTAGCATTTGAGAAAAACTGTAATTACAGTATATTAAAGCAGAAAACAGCTATCAAAAAGGTTCATGTATTTAATAGATTTACACATTCCAAGTATAACTTGTCAAAAGTATTTTTTACTGCAAGTCCATTTTATCCATAATGCCTTTATTTTTTTTTACAGTTTTTCCACAAATGCTAAAACACATTTCACAAACGTTTTCTCCATGTTCCCCAATGTCTAAACACAACACCCTCTTCTAAAGCTACATAAACACAACCACACCATCTCACTATAAAACTCAAACTTTCACACCAAAAGAGCAGCTTGAAGCTTTCAAAAATGTAAACACTATGCACATCATTACACACTACAGCAAAACAATTGAAAACACAATGCTCAATTTGTGAGAAGGTCTCTTGCCAGGCATCGCGGGAAAAACGCTCTGGAATGGCGAATCCATCCTTGGAAGGCCTCCACTGGGATGTCAACACAGGCCAGCTCGATTGCCCTTAGGATGTTCTCTCTAGTGTATGGTTGTCTGTCATAAACTTTCCATCTCCCCGATGAGAAGAACTCCTCTATAGGGTTCAGGAAAGGGGAGTAGGGTGGCAGACAGACGTTTAAAAAGTGGTTACTGTTGGTGGTGAACCACTCTCTGATTTGATTTGTTCTGTGGAAGCGGACATTGTCCCAAATGATCACATAAATGTGATGTGCGGGCCCAGGATGGTTTTGTTGGCGGTCCAGGAGGATGTCTTTTAACTCCCCTAGGAAGGTGAGGAGACGTTGGGTGTTGTAAGACCCAAGGACAGCATGCCGGTGGACAAGACCTTCCGAACCCATGGCCGCACAAAGAGTAATATTACCCCCCCGTTGGCCAGGAACCTCAGTGATGCCTCTTTGGCCAATGATGTTACGGCCTCTTTGCCTTCGTTTCTGCAGGTTGAAGCCAGCCTCATCCAGGAAGAGGTACTCATGAGGTCTGGCCATCGCGTCCAACTGTAATATCGTCTGTGAAAATGTGAAAGTGCACAGGTGTTCAGAACAACAGTCAATCAGGTAGCACAGTATTGTTCAGGAGTAATGTAGGCCACTGAGCAACACAGTAAGTCCACTAACTGTACTGTGAACATGGATGTATACTTACTTGCACATACTCATAACGTAGGTCTTTGTGTCGTGCAGAGTTGCACTCAAAGGGAACCTATAGACCTGTTTCATCTGCATCTTTTGGTGCCGGAGAACTCGGTCTATTGTGGCCAAGCTGACATCATCAATGCTCTCAAATTTGACATTATCGTCAATGACTTTGTCTCTGATCTCCCAGAGTCTGATGAGGTTGTTCTCACGAACCATATCCACAATGAGGGTTTCTTGTGCCGCTGTAAACATGACAACCCTCCCACCTCTATGTGGCATTCTTTCAACTCTAAAGAAAGAAACATGTGTTGTCAATTGACATGTTTTACAATAACAACTGATTTGAAACCAATAGACTACTTTCACAGGATTGTAAAACTGGATTGCGACAAAGAAAGCACTAGAGTACAATACCTGTTGTGTTGTCTGAATGCCCTGATAATGGTGGCCACGGTGAACCTACTCAGGTTTGGATGGACTCTTAGTCCTGCTTCAGCCATTGTCATGCCATGAACAGTGACATGGTCAATGACTGTTGCTCGCATCTCGTCTGCAATGATGGTGCGAGGTTGTCTTGCTCTCTCTCCTGGACCTTCTCCTCTCCCTTGTTGGCCTCCTCTTCTTCCATGGCCAGCTCTTCTCCCTCTGACTCGAATGCCTCTTCCCCTGACTCTGCCTTCACCCATTGTGTTTGTTTGGAATCTTCAGCAAACTGTGCACTCTGAACTTGCTTTTATACATGTGGTCACAGCATTAGCAACAAGTGTCTTCAATTTTGAGTTGTTGGGCTCCCTCCTTGGGCTGCCACCTTATCGTGGTGGAGGGGTTTGTGTGTTCTGAGGATCCCAGGGGCTATGTTGTCTGGGGCTTCGTGCCCCTGGTAGGGTCACCCATGGCAAACAGGTTACTGGGGGAGGGACCAGACAAAGCGCAGCCCAAAAAGCCCTTATGGAGAATAAAATGAATGGTGCCAAGTGTCCCTCGCCCGGACGTGGGTCACCGGGGCCCCCCTCTGGAGCCAGGCCTGGAGGTGGGGCACGGCGGCAAGCGCCTGGTGGCTGAGCCTCTGCCCATGGGGCTCGGCCGGGCTCAGCCCGAAAAGGAGACATGGGCCCCCCTTCCAGTGGACCCACCACCCACAGGAAGGGCCATAGGGGTCGGGTGCAATGCGAGCCGGGCAGTGGCCGAAGGCGGGGCAGACCCTGGCGATCTGATCCTCGGCTGCAGCGGCTGGCTCTAGGGACGTGGAATGTCACCTCTCTGGCTGGAAAGGAGCCTGAGCTGGTGCGTGAGGTTGAGCGGTTCCGACTAGATATAGTTGGACTCACCTCAATGCACAGCTTGGGCTCCGGGAACACCATCCTCGAGAGGGGTTGGACCTTGTTCCACTCTGGAGTTGCTCCTGGTGAGAGACGCCGAGCAGGTGTGGGAATACTCATTGCCCCCCGGCTTGGCGTCTTTACGTTGGAGTTCAACCCGGTGGACGAGAGGGTAGCCTCCCTCCGCCTTCGGGTGGGGGAACGGGTCCTGACTGTTGTCTGTGCCTACGGGCCGAACAGCAGCTCAGAGTACCCACCCTTCTTGGAGTCCTTGGGTGGGGTGCTGGAGAGCGCCCCTCCCGGGGACTCTATCGTCCTTCTGGGGGACTTCAATGCTCACGTGGGCAATGACAGTGAGACCTGGAGGGGTGTGATTGGGAGGAACGGCCCCCCTGATCTGAACCCGAGTGGTGTTCTGTTGTTGGACTTCTGTGCTCGTCACGGACTGTCCATAACGAACACCATGTTCGGGCACAAGAGTGTCCACCTTAACACCTGGCATCAGGACACCTTGGGCCGCAGTTCGATGATCGACTTTGTAGTCGTGTCGTCGGACTTGCGGCCCCTTGTCCTGGACACTCGGGTGAAGAGAGGGGCGGAGCTGTCAACTGATCACCACCAGGTGGTGAGTGGGCTCAGATGGCGGGGGAGGATGCCGGTCAGGCCTGGCAGGCCCAAACGAGTCGTGAGGGTCTGCTGGGAACGCCTGGCGGAGTCCCCTGTCAGAGAGAGCTTCAACTCTCACCTCCGGGAGAGCTTCAACCATGTCCCGAGGGAGGCGGGGGACATAGAGTCCGAGTGGGCCATGTTCCGCGACTCTATTGTCGAGGCTGCTCATAGGAGCTGTGGCCGTAAGGTTGTCGGTGCTTGTCGTGGCGGCAACCCCCAAACTCGCTGGTGGACACCGGCAGTGAGGGATGCCGTCAAGCTGAAGAAGGAGTCCTATCGGGCCTTTTTGGCGTGTGGGACTCCAGAGGCAGCTGACAGGTATCGGCAGGCCAAGCGAACTGCGGCTCGGGTGGTTGCTGAGGCAAAAACTCGGGCGTGAGAGGAGTTTGGAGAGGCCATGGAGAAGGACTTCCGGATGGCTTCGAGGAGGTTCTGGTCCACCATCAGGCGTCTCAGGAGGGGGAAGCAGTGCACCGTTAACACTGTATACAGTGGCGATGGTGGGCTGCTGACCTCGACTCGGGACGTCGTTGGTCGGTGGGCGGAATACTTCGAATACCTCTTCAACCCTACCAACACGTCTTCCGATGAGGAAGCAGAGTTTGGGGACTCGGGGTTGGACTTTTCTATCACTGGGGCTGAGGTTGCTGAGGTAGTTAAGAAGCTCCTCAGTGGCCGGGCCCCGGGGGTGGATGAGATTCGCCCGGAGTTCCTTAAGGCTCTGGATGATGTGGGGCTGTCTTGGCTGACATGCCTCTGCAGCATCGCGTGGACATCGGGGGCGGTGCCTCTGGACTGGCAGACCGCGGTGGTGGTCCCCCTCTTCAAAAAGGGGGATCGGAGGGTGTGTTCCAACTACAGGGGGATCACATTCCTCAGCCTCCCTGGTAAAGTCTATTCAGGGGTTCTGCAGAGGAGGGTCCATCGGATAGTCGAACCTCGGATTGAGGAGGAGCAATGTGGTTTTCGTCCTGGCCGTGGAACAATGGACCAGCTCTACACCCTCTTTGGGGTCCTGGGGGGGGCATGGGAGTTCGCCCAACCAGTCGACATGTGCTTTGTGGATCTGGAGAAGGCGTTCGACCGTGTCCCCCGGGGGCTCCTGTGGGGGGTGCTCCGGGAGTATGGGGTACCGGACTCCCTGGTACGGGCAGTCCGGTCTCTGTATGACCGGTGTCAGAGCTTGGTCCGCATTTCCAACTGTAGGTCGGATCCGTTTCCGGTGAGGGTTGGACTCCGCCAAGGCTGCCCTTTGTCTCCGATCCTGTTCATTACCTTTATGGACAGGATTTCTAGGCGCAGCCGAGGTGTTGAGGGGATCCGGCTCGGCGACTGCAGGATTGGGTCTCTGCTTTTTGCGGATGACGTGGTTCTGTTGGCTTCGTCGGGCCGTGATCTGCAGCTCTTGCTGGGGCGGTTCGCGGCTGAGTGTGAAGCGGCGGGGATGAGAATCAGCACCTCCAAGTCCAAGGCCATGATCCTCAATCGGAAAAAGGTGGAGTGCACTCTCCGGGTCGGGGGCGAGGTCTCGCCCCAGGTGGAGGAGTTTAAGTACCTCGGGGTCTTGTTCATGAGTGAGGGGAAAATGGAGCGTGAGATCGACAGGCGGATCGGTGCGGCATCTGCAGTAATGCGGACCCTGCGTCGATCTGTCGTGGTGAAGAAGGAGCTGAGCCAGAAGGCAAAGCTCTCGATTTACCGGTCGATCTACGTTCCTACCCTCACCTATGGTCACGAGCTTTGGGTAGTGACCGAAAGAATGAGATCGTGGGTACAAGTGGCCGAAATGAGTTTTCTCCGCAGGGTGGCCGGGCTCTCCCTTAGAGATAGGGTGAGAAGCTCGGTCATCCGGGAGGGGCTCAAAGTAGAACCGCTGCTCCTCCGCATCGAGAGGAGCCAGATGAGGTGGCTCGGGCATCTGGTCAGAATGCCTCCTGGATGCCTCCCAGGTGAGGTGTTCCGGGCACGTCCTATGGGACGGAGGCCCCAGGGAAGACCCAGGACACGCTGGAGGGACTACGTCTCCCGGCTGGCCTGGGAACGCCTTGGGATCCCCCCGGATGAGCTGGTGGTTGTGGCCGGGGAGAGGGAAGTCTGGGCTGCCCTGCTTAGACAGCTGCCCCCGCGACCCGACCCCGGATAAGCGGAAGAAGACGAACGAACGAACGAACGAACGAAAATGATTTTTCATTTGAGAATATGAACAGAGTTCTTTTGCAACTCGTGTTTTAGCAAGAAAAAATGTGTTTAGATTTATGGGAATGGAGGATTGTGTTTTGTGAATTGTGTCTTCATGTGAAATGTGTTTCTGATATTGGAAAATGATGGCTAGATTTAGTAAATGTGTTTAGACAACTGGTCATTTGGTTTAAAGGATTGGCTTTTGTGTTTTAGCATTTGAGAAAAAGTGTATTATTGGATTATAAACTCTGACCCTAACTGGGATATGTGAGGCCTGCAGGACTTTAGATGTTGTTCTGGGTTGTTTTGTGAATGTCAAGGTGAATTGCTGATGAGTTCTTGGAAAGCTGGCTACTCTAGGGAACGTTAGCAGATTTGTGCACCCAAACCTTCCAGCTTGTTCGGCTGCGGCTCAGAAGGAAAAGCAGTTGTCTTCCAATTGGAAAGTTGCTAGTTCAGTCCTGGCTTCGCTCTCCACATGTTGAAGTGTCCTTGGTCAAATCACCAAACCCTATTTAGCCTCCTGATTTGCAAGTGTGTGTGAATGTAACTTCTAAAGTACAAGCCCTTGGAGTGGGCAGAGGACTTGAAAAGCATTGTATGGTCAGCTACCATTAACCACTAGTTCATGATCTCTCCATTTGTGGTTCATGTATATCACTGTGGTTCACTGGAATCCTAAAGGTTTAGAAATAGCTTAGTAAATCTTCTAGACTGATAAATGTCAATGACTTTTTCTCCCATCTGTTCTTTAACAGTGGATTACTTTTTCACACAAGGACAGGTTGGTTTGGATGACTTCTTTCCTTTTAATAAATTAGATTGTAATTTGAAATGGCACTTTGTATTTACTCATCTGACATTTAAATTTGTTTGCTGACCTCAAACAAGACAAAAAAAAAAACAAGAAATCTGTAAGGGGTATATTCTTTTCATTTCACTCTCTGTGGTGGGCTAGTCTGTAAAAATGGAGTTTGATCTATTTTTCCATAGGTAATTGAATCATCAAAGTGTTGGTGGAAATGTCGGAATCGCTTTGACCAAGTTGGATTTGTTCCTTATAACATTCTGGAACCTCTGTCTGCTGATGCCACACAGGGAGACAATCCAGAGTCACAGGTACAACAACAGAGACACAAACACCAACACTGTGTTATTTTGTTTTATACAGTTCAGTTCTTATTGACTTCTGCTTTTCATGAAAGAAAACAACTCCTACCCCTCAGCCAAAGAGCTGCTCATATTCTTCACAGAGCTCAGATGGGACCAGTCTTACGAGCCCAGAAGTGAAACTTCACAGCTTAATTCTGACACACAAACTAATGCCAGGAGAAAACAGTGCTCAAGGTAAGATCAAACTTGCAGCTATTTGATAACAAGAGAAAATTAAATAAAATTTTTAACATTTTTTAAAATGACCTGACCAGGGGCTGTACAGTGGAGCAGTGGTTAGGCGCTGTTGCCTTGTAGTGAGAAGGTCCTGGATTAAAAAGCAAGCTGGGACCTTTCTGCGTGGAGTTTGCATGTTCTCCTCCTTTGTGTGTGGGTTTTCTCCGGGGACTGCAGCTTCATCCCACAGACCAAATAATATGATTAAGGTTAATTGGAAACTCATAATTGTCCCCCCATGGATGGATGGATGGATGGATGGATGGATGGATGGATGGATGGATGGATGGATGGATGGACCAGGCCTTTCATTCAATGACTGCTGTGACTAGACACCAGCCTCTGTTTTCAGGTGAAATTTCAGGATGAACTGAAAATAAACTCTGACCTTTCTAGGGGACCTTCATGTGACCTTCTTTAAACCTTTGAACACACCTGTCCAGCTGTTTAATGTTTCAGAATTTTTTATACAACTTGTTTCTTTTATAAGGAGTTTAATAATAAATTCACATCAGCTGTTTGATCCATGAACCAATCAGAGTTGGACAGGTGTTACAGTGTGTGGACAGGTGTCACAACATGAGCAGGTGTCAAAGAGTAGACAGGTGTCACATTGCGGACAGGTGTCACAGCATGGACAGGTGTCACAGCATGGACAGGTGTCATACAGTGGACACAGTGTGGACAACTGTCACAGAGTGGACAGGTGTCACAACATGGACAGGTGTTACAGTGTGTGGACAGGTGTCACAACATCTGCAGGTGTCAAAGAGTGGACAGGTGTCACAGCATGGACAGGTGTCATGGCATGGACAGGTGTCCTATTGCAGACAGGTGTCACAGCATGGACAGGTGTCATACAGTGGACACAGTGTGGACAACTGTCACAGAGTGGACAGGGGTCCCAGTGTGGACAGGTGATACAGTGTGGACAGGCGTCACAGTGTGCAGACAGGTGACACAGTGTGTGGACAGGTGTCACAGCACGGACAGGTGTTACAGTGTTGACAGGCGTCACAGTGTGCGGACAGGTGATACAGAGTGGACAGGTGTCACTATGTGGACAGGCGTCACAGTGTGTGGACAGGCGTTACAGTGTGCGAACAGGTGATACAGAGTGGACAGGTGTCACCATGTGGACAGGCGTCACAGTGTGTGGACAGGCGTTACAGTGTGCGGACAGGTGATACAGAGTGGACAGGTGTCACAATGTGGACAGGCGTCACAGTGTGTGGACAGGCGTTACAGTGTGCGGACAGGTGATACAGAGTGGACAGGTGTCACCATGTGGACAGGCGTCACAGTGTGTGGACAGGTGATACAGAGCGGACAGGTGTCACAGTGTGTGGACAGGTGTTACAACAAGGACAGGTGTCACAGAGTGGACATGACATGAAACTAGTCATCGTGTCCCTGCATGAACATCACAGGTCTTATCCAGCAAATTCAACAATGAATATGAATGAGCTGCTGACGAAGCAGCCTGACGGAAGGAGCCGGAACCACCCGAATTTTAACGCAGACAGATTGAAAGGTCTGTTAATCAGTGTTTTCTGATGTTTTTTAGATATACAGTACATACATATATATACACCGGCCACTTTATTAGGTACACCTGTCCAACTGCTCGTTAACACTTAATTTCTAATCAGCCAATCACATGGCGGCAACTCAGTGCATTTAGGCATGTACACATGGTCAAGACAATCTCCTGCAGTTCAAACCGAGCATCAGTATGGGGAAGAAAGGTGATTTGAGTGACTTTGAACGTGGCATGGTTGTTGGTGCCAGAATGGCTGGTCTGAGTATTTCAGAAACTGCTGATCTACTGGGATTTTCACGCACAACCATCTCTAGGGTTTACAGAGAATGGTCCGAAAAAGAAAAAATATCCAGTGAGCGGCAGTTAAGAACAGGAAACTGAGGCTACAATTTGCACAAGCTAATCGAAATTGGACAACAGAAGATTGGAAAAACGTTGCCTGGTCTGATGAGTCTCGATTTCTGCTGCGACATTCGGATGGTAGGGTCAGAATTTGGCGTCAACATGAAAGCATGGATCCATCCTGCCTTGTATCAACGGTTTAGGCTGGTGGTGGTGGTGTAATGGTGTGGGGAATATTTTCTTGGCACTCTTTGGGCCCCTTGGTACCAATTGAGCATCGTTAGAACGCCACAGCCTACCTGAGTATTGTTGCTGACCATGTCCATCCCTTTATGACCACAATGTACCCAACTTTTGATGGCTACTTTCAGCAGGATAATGCACCATGTCATAAAGCTGGAATCATCTCGGACTGGTTTCTTGAACATGACAATGAGTTCACTGTACTCAAATGGCCTCCACAGTCACCAGATCTCAATCCAATAGAGCATCTTTGGGATGTGGTGGAACGGGAGATTCGCATCATGGATGTGCAGCCGACAAATCTGCGCCAACTGTGTGATGTCATCATGTCAATATGGACCAAACTCTCTGAGGAATGCTTCCAGCACCTTGTTGAATCTATGCCACGAAGAATTGAGGCAGTTCTGAAGGCAAAAGGGGGTCCAACCCGTTACTAGCATGGTGTACCTAATAAAGTGGCCAGAGAGTGTAGTTAAACACAAAACACAAGTACTGTGCAGGCTCTAATAATAGTTGAACAGGTAATGAATACCTCTTAGTATGGATAGAGCTTTCATTTCAGTTTAGCATGAACTCTATTGAAATTAAAAGCAGCCTCCTGTAGTGGTCTGTGTTGGATCTGTTGTAGAGTTATTGTGTTATGAAGAGGATGATGAGGGTTTTCCATCATGTTCTTCATCCTCCTTTGGACAATCAACTCAAGAGACTCCAGATCAGAACCAGAATAGAACCAGCCCTCCTTATCAATCTGTTCAACCGCCTCATGTCACTTGCTCTGATGCTCCGCCCCCAACAGGTGACTGCAGATGTGATCACACTCTCCACGACAGACTTCTAAAAGATCTTCAACATCTTGCTGCAAATGTTGAAGGATCTAAGCTTTCTGATCGATTCTCATTTTGCTATGTTTTATTTTCATTGTATGTAATCTTTTGTGTGTTTGTTTCCGCAGTTCAGGATATGAACAATGAGCTTCTGAAGCCTTTCCCCAACAAGAAGAGCCCAATCATACAACCGCTGGTTCCCACTGTGGAGTTGGACTACCACTCCACACCTGCTGAGGTGACAGCATGGCTCACTGCCACTGGCTTCAGTCAGGAGTGAGTGATGGATGTCTTTAACATTTAGTCTGTGCAAAGTTTGCTAACTTTTAAAAACAAGCTTGTCACTCACATTTTAATTTTAGAGTTAGTTATACTTATACTAACAGCTTTTAGCTAGCAGCATGCTAGGCGTGGTTTCAACTGCGGGAGCTGATGAATACTAACATGTCAGTTAATTTAAAGTAGTTTGCTGCATCTGTGGCCAGTGTTTTTTTCTTTTTGCTCCTCTCCCTCTCTGCTCCACCTTTTCTATTTCCCTGTCCATCTCGTTCCATTTTCCCCCGAGAATGAAAGGTGTGGAAGTGTGTGTGTGTGTGTGTGTGTGTGCGGGGGTCTGCAGAGGCACAGACATCCTCACAAAAAAGCGAGGAGGGGAGGGGGGTGATTGTGCTACCTGATGCATTTGAGTGAGCATCACCGGGGCAGATGGTCTAATGAACCACATGACAGATGTTTATTGTTTATTTAAAGGTCCTGTATCGTGAAAAATCAACTTTTTTTGGCTTTTGCCATGTTGTGATGCTATTTCTTTATTTAAAGGACCTCCAGAGTGTTTTTTGGCTTAATTCGTGCATTCCCGAGTAATCCTCTTGAAACCTGCGCTCTGAGCAGCTGCTTTACTCGCTCATGTAAAACGGCTGAATTGAGCCCCTCTACGTCACGGTGTCGTATCAGGAAGTTCCTGACCAATCCCTGCTGCCCCTGTAGTAGGTACGAGGTGAGCTGCCAGAGTCCGAAACAATTTGTCAGGAGCTCATCATGGCAGATGTCTAACCTACAGCCCAGAGTTCCCACACCAGTACGGTCGCTGCCTCCAGAAACCCGCTCCTCGCCTACGACCTGTCTCACCTCACCCGTCTGATCCCAGTATTGGTGTCATCTCCCGGGTCGGATTGCATCCAGTCGCGAGTGGACCGTCCTTCCCTCCAGACGCTCCTCACTACCGAGCGTCCTCTGACAAATTAGCACCTCCATTTCGTTGTTTCATTCTAAAATTTTCTTGTCGAAAATGCACATTTGGCTGCGAGAGTTACAGAAGTTTATTTAGTGTTTCTAAACAGACCAATCGGACTCACATTTGGGAGGCGGGGTTTTAGGTAAACCGAGCGTTTTTACTTCCTGGTCACAGAATAACTCGAGAATATAAGTTATATTTCAGGACAAATGAAGTGAATATAACTTAAACAGTAAGGTTTTATCATATATGTGCCGATCCCAGACATTGAAAACTGTAAAATAGCAGGATACAGTCCCTTTAACAATCTTACTGTTGACCCAATCGCGAATGGGCCAGTTTGATGACCAGGAAACCGACACCGGGAAATCTCCCGGTGATTCCGACTGTAGTTGCAGTTTCTTCATACTATGTTCTTCAACAGTTCTGTGAGCTTAAGTCAATGACGTGAGACTTCTTTGAAAGTTTCAAGCATTTACTAAATCAAAATGTTACAAGTACAAAAATAAAAATTATTTTTGCTGTGTAGGAGATTGGCTAATTTCCGTGTAGTCACGGTCAAAGACTGCTGCGCTCTGCAGTTCTATGTCACACACACAGCTTACATGCCTCTTGTGATGTCATGCATACATTAACATACTGTAATTAAGCAATATTAAACTTACTAATCAACACAATTAAAATATGCAACAGTCTGTTCTTTCAGATATTCAACATGAATATTAAACAAAGAACAATTAAACAAAAAATTATTAAATTACTATGTACTTATTTCCAGTATGGCTCGAACACCAACGTTCAGTCCACGTCTGCTGGCAGCTAGAACTAAGTTCAGGACACGTTCCTCATCACTGATCACCATCTTGTGCTCAGTAACTCAAGCCACCTATTGGACTTCCTCAAGAAGCTGCTGAATGAAAGCGAAACTCTGAAGTTACAAACCATAAAAACTGTTTGGAAATATTAAACTACATATAATATGACAAGGAGCTAGCTACAAAGCTATGATCATGTAGCAGACTGCATGAACACCAGTTTACAGCTTCACAGCACCAGTCACAAAATCGGGTCTGCAGAATTTAGTTAAAGCCATAGTGCGTAACTTCTGTAACTTCTGTCGCCCCCTAGCGGAATTTTTGCGTCATTACAACAATAAAGCTGGCGCTTCCATATGACGTAAGCCTAGCTGCCACCGCTTTATCTCTGCCGTTGTTATTCCAACCGGTATCTGTCTTAATCAAGCTTCAAATTCAGTCTGTTTGCTTTACCTGGCTCTATATTTGTTTCAATAAAAATCATTTCATTGTTGAAAAAATCAAGAGAAACCAGTAAAATATAAAAATACTGGTAAAAAAACCTTCAGAGTTCAGGTTGGATTGTTTACAGGTTTGATTGTTCACTTTAATCTACATTTAACAGTTTGGTGTTGAAATTTATTAGTCAGCTGTTGGGGCCACAATGATCTATTTGTCTTATTCAGTGAATTTTTTCAGTTTTGACACGATGCAGAATCCTGCAGTCAGCTGCTCTGATCTGACTGACTGAAAAACCGTTACACTGGCAAACTGACAGACACAAACTGACACAGATAGAGACAGAATCAGCTGATCAGCTGGAACTTCGGCGCTCTGGGTTTCATCTGGTGCGCATTTTATATTTTGACAGTGTGTGCGGACCTGCGGACCACTTATG
>SSNP01000271.1:318483-367688 GCA_006937955.1 Pachypanchax playfairii
ACACTGCGTTCTATTTCTTATTATTTTTCTTGTTGTGACATAAAAGACGTAATTTCATGTGCGACAGCGCGGGAATGTCGCAGTCGACACGCAAAGTAAAAATGATATATATTGAAAATTACCGTGAGATGTTTGAGGAGCCGATCGGCTTAATCTGCATTGTGTCATCTCCTCTGATAGTGGCTTGGCTGAAACGGACATCCACGGACATGTAAAAGTTACGCACTCCAGCTTTAAGACATATTTATTTAGACCAGACACATGATGAACTGCTCCATTTGTAAAATCAAGATCCGAACACTCGTAAGACATTGAAAACTCTCCACAACGACATATATATATATATATATATATATATACTGTATATATATAGCGTTCCAGTGCCAGCAGCTGCAAGTAGTTACCCACAATGCATTGCGCCAAACTGGTTACCGTTGTTTTCAATTAGAGTGTCCTATCTGTGTAACTTAATCTGTAATTATTATAAAATGGATGGTTGGATGTTTATTAGGAGCTAGAATGAAAATGAGAGGAGAATAATCCTGAATTACACATAGTTCCATCCAGTTTTAGCCTGTAACATTACATGATGATTGTTGGTGGATTTTAAATTAAAAACATTTGTTTTCTCACTCATCTGACTTCCTCAGGACAATCAGTTGTTTGGGAATTTTATCTGGAAGGCACCTGTTCTCTCTAACTGAAGAGGAGTTCTGCACCGTGGTTCCAGGTGAAGGAGCAAAGGTTTACTCCTCTGTCCAAAAGCACAAGGATCTTCATGAGGTTTGTCCACAGGTTGTTTTCCACGTGTGTTTGTTTCAGTGTTTGAATGTTTTAGCTCAGGTTCATGTGTCCTCAGCTTGTTTGCACAACCTTCGCTGTTGTTCAAACTTACAAAGTTCTAACAAAGTGTCACCGACCTACACTGATTACTGTGACAAGTAAAGAAAGAAGTCAGGATTTCAAAAATCTATGGTTCTGATTGGTGGTTAGGGTCAGAGAAACCTTTCTAAAGCCTGTCTCATTCTGGGACACAGCTGTTGGCGATTTGTTGGAGACGAAAAAAAATTTCAACAAAAAAACACACGTTTTCATTTGGAATGACTTTAAAATGGTGGTCACCATAACGTGCAAATATTCCTGTTGTAATTAAACCACAAAGTCTCTTCATTTGTTTGCAACTTGTTTTATTTACAATTTTGTTCTACTGGAAAAATCCAATTCTCTTTTTAGTCTCCAGTCACACAACATATGTTACCAACCCCTTCCAGACTTGTCCCACTGTTCTGGAAACATGGAAACTAAAATGAGAGGGGTTCCAGATTGGGTTCCAGAAGTGTTCTAGAAGGGGTTTCCAGATGGGGTTCCAAATGGGTTCTAGATTGGTTCCAGATGGGGTTCCAAATGGGTTCTAGATTGGTTCCCGATGGGGTTCCAAATGGGTTCCAAATTCCTCTGATGATTCTGTAACTATCTTGTGGGAAATTTTGTTTCACTAACTTTTCAAAAGGCCCTGTGACTGAGACTGTATTCACACCTGATAGTCCGGTAGACTCGGTTCAAATGGGGACCAAAATTGCAACATTGCGTGCATTCACACCAGCCCTGTTTAGCCCGCTTGAACTCTAGTTCATTTGCACAGCAAGTCTGGTTCATTTAGGGAGGCGTGAACGGGCAACCGAACTCTGATTCAGACCAATCAATCGAATTCTAGTCCACCTAAAAACTTGGGTCTTGGTTCGATTAAAACGAAGTCTGGAGCAGTTACGAGGCAGAGGACAACACAAGACGGCTAAGACAGCCGCACAATATAGTCTACTCCCAGCTTTTGGTGCGGTCCCTGTCCAGTTGCGTTCACACATGCAATCGAACCGAGACCCACGTTTTTAGGCGGACTAGAGTTCGATTGATTGGTCCGAATTAGAGTTTGGTTAGCCGTTCACACCTCCCCAAACGAACCGGACTGCCTGTGCAAACGAACTAGAGTTCTATTCAAGCGGACTAAACGGGGCTGGGTGTGAATGAACCCTAAGATGTGAACCAAGAATCCTCACAAATGTTTTGCTACATTTTGGAAACTTTGTTGCGAATACTGTTAGCAATTTGTTCCCAACAGTCACAACTCAGTGAGATAGAACCCCAACAATAGCATTTTAAAGTCTAAGGCCTTCGTTGATTAGAGCCACTTCTGTAGCGGCAGGTTGCACCTTACTCTCTGCAAACATAACAGCCATTTCTGGTGGGCGGGGTTTACAAGATATACAGTGGGGCAAAAAAGTATTTAGTCAGCCACCAATTGTGTAAGTTCTCCCACTTAAAAAGATCAGAGAGGCCTGTAATTTTCATCATAGGTATACCTCAACTATGAGAGACAAAATGAGGAAAAAAAATCCAGAAAATCACATTGTCTGATTTTTAAAGAATTTATTTGCAAATTATGGTGGAAAATAAGTATTTGGTCACCTACAAACAAGTAAGATTTCTGGCTTTCACAGACCTGTAACTTCTTTAAGAGGCTCCTCGGTCCTCCACTCGTTACCTGTATTAATGGCACCTGTGTGAACTCGTTATCAGTATAAAAGACACCTGTCCACAACCTCAAACAGTCACGCTCCAAACTCCACTATGGCCAAGACCAAAGAGCTGTCAAAGGACACCAGAAACAAAATTGTAGACCTTCACCAGGCTGGGAAGACTGAATCTGCAATAGGTAAGCAGCTTGGTGTGAAGAAATCAACTGTGGGAGCAATTATTAGAAAATGGAAGACATACAAGACCACTGATAATCTCCCTCGATCTGGGGCTCCACGCAAGATCTCACCCCGTGGGGTCAAAATGATCACAAGAACGGTGAGCAAAAATCCCAGAACCACACGGAGGGACCTAGTGAATGACCTGCAGAGAGCTGGGACCAAAGTAACAAAGGCTACCATCAGTAACACACTACGCCGCCAGGGACTCAAATCCTGCAGTGCCAGACGTGTCCCCCTGCTGAAGCCAGGACACGTCCAGGCCCGTCTGCGGTTTGCTAGAGAGCATTTGGATGATCCAGAAGAGGATTGGGAGAACATCATATGGTCAGATGAAACCAAAATAGAACTTTTTGGTAGAAACTCAACTTGTCGTGTTTGGAGGGGAAAGAATGCTGAGTTGGATCCAAAGAACACCATACCTACTGTAAAGCATGGGGGTGGAAACATCATGCTTTGGGGCTGTTTTTCTGCAAGGGGACCAGGACGACTGATCCGTGTAAAGGAAAGAATGAATGGGGCCATGTATCGTAAGATTTTGAGTGAAAACCTCCTTCCATCAGCAAGGGCATTGAAAATGAGACGTGGCTGGGTCTTTCAGCATGACAATGATCCCAAACACACCGCCCGGGCAACGAAGGAGTGGCTTCGTAAGAAGCATTTCAAGGTCCTGGAGTGGCCTAGCCAGTCTCCAGATCTCAACCCCATAGAAAATCTCTGGAGGGAGTTGAAAGTCCGTGTTGCCCAGCGTCAGCCCCAAAACATCACTGCTCTAGAGGAGATCTGCATGGAGGAATGGGCCAAAATACCAGCAACAGTGTGTGAAAACCTTGTGAAGACTTACAGAAAACGTTTGACCTCTGTCATTGCCAACAAAGGCTATATAACAAAGTATTGAGATTAACTTTTGTTAT
The DNA here is from genome assembly GCA_006937955.1 of Pachypanchax playfairii. Classification (NCBI taxonomy): domain Eukaryota; kingdom Metazoa; phylum Chordata; class Actinopteri; order Cyprinodontiformes; family Aplocheilidae; genus Pachypanchax; species Pachypanchax playfairii. Next base: position 322,148 of record SSNP01000271.1, read on the forward strand.
TGACCAAATACTTATTTTCCACCATAATTTGCAAATAAATTCTTTAAAAATCAGACAATGTGATTTTCTGGATTTTTTTTCCTCATTTTGTCTCTCATAGTTGAGGTATACCTATGATGAAAATTACAGGCCTCTCTGATCTTTTTAAGTGGGAGAACTTACACAATTGGTGGCTGACTAAATACTTCTTTGCCCCACTGTAGCTGAGGCACAGCAGAGAGGGACAGGGAGAGTTCTCTAATTTTAAGCAGTTTTTCAAATTAAGTCCACAGTTTTTTCCTCAAAATGTGCTAGAGTGAATTTCGAGTGGACTTTTTCAGCCCAGTGGGTTTCTAAAACTAATATCAAGAAACTCTAATAATTGAAATTGATGCTTCAATGTCTTTTGATCCTAATAAATGACGTGTTATTTTTACTCAGGATGTGGAAAAAGCTTGAGAAGCAGCAACAGGCTGACCTGGATGGAGAAATGTGTGATGCAACATCCACAAGAACAGACATGGCATCAGCAGTTTTCTATTTTTCACACATTTTTTACATAAAATTATGAAAATTTTCTTTATTTTTAAAAAATTAATTAGAAATCTTTTGATTTAACCTTTATAATTTCTCTAAATGTTCTTTCTTTAGGTAATGTTGAAACTTAATATCTATACATTTTTATGAACTCAACATTCTGTCCAAACAGTTTGATTTATTCTTAGTTTTATTAAATTGACATCAAAAGGATTTTTTGGAGAGGTCACTTGTGACAAATACACACCAAACACATCACCTGTAAAACTTGAATGCTGTTTTGTTATTATAATGCAGAAAATTAGTCATAATATTGTTTTTCCATCTTTATTCTGCCACATAGGTCAAATAACTCATTTTAACAATAATGGAAAGATTTGGAAATTCTCACTCATTATGTTGCAAATCCAAAGACAATTTAACAGTTTTCAAGACGACTGAAACAATTTTGATCTAAAATAATCACTTGCCAAAACAATTATAGAGTTATAGCAAACAGAATTAAATCTACATTGAGTAGGTGTGTGTGTTTATTTAGAAACATTGTGTAATATATTTTTAAACATTTACCAGCGGTCAGAGATTCCTGTGCAAATATTCACTATCATGAACTTTAACTTTTCCTAAATCACTTTTTATTTTTATTTTGTAGAGGTAGAAAGGTTTATATTAATGTTATTAAAATGTTCTATTCATATTTGTAATCTCATCAAATATTTTTATTACCAGAAAGAATGCACAGATAGTATCTTAATGCATAGTTGAAAGACATAGTTTACTTGTACATTTGTAAAATTAGAATTTAACACAGACATTCCAGAAATGTAAACACATGAAGAAATAATTGAGGTTCTTTAAAAAGATTAAAAGTAACAGGAAACTGTGAACATAAACGATTTGTCTTGTCAATGTTGTTATTGGTGAAGACTTAAAGCTTTACAGAATACATTGTTGTTTGTGATATGCTGCATGTGGATGAAACTTCATACAAATACTGTAAATGTTAATGCCACTTTTTGTTCCTCTGTCAGTGCTGGACAGAGATTTTTGATACCAGCTGTTTTCAAATAAATATGAGCACTAACATTTCATGTTTTTAGCATGAAAATGGGTCGGCCAAGCTGAACTTGAAGCTCAGTAGTACGGCCCTGGTTGGCGCACGAAGCTAGGCTAACATTTTATACGGGTGCATTTTTCAAGTAAACAGTCTGGAGAAGTAACTTTCACCTTAGGGTTGTTAACCACTTGTAAAGAAAAGTGTTGTAACAGATTGTTAAAATATGTGTGTAGTTGCTAATATAGCTAACATTTAGTATGATGTCAACATTTTATAATTTTCAGTGCAATTTGGATGTAAATTATTAAGATGGACTACTGAATATCTCTTTTTAAAATTTCTGTGAGAAGAGACAAATCTTTGAGCAGCATGATAAAAGCTCGCACTGTCATCTACCAACAACACCTTCACACATCGCTGGTGGTTGTCTGGTCGTAGCAGTTCCAGTTCAGAAGGTCTTTGGCTTGAAACCACAGCTGGATCTCCCTCTGAGCTCCCTCCAGTGAGTCACTGGCATGGACCACGTTCCTTTTAAGGAATCAACACTCATGAATACGTTACCTCTGAAACATTTCATTGTTCTTGTTCTTATTGTTTAATAAAAGGTGGTAAGGACGACTTTGCCCCGAATGAGAAGCTCAACGGCTGTTTTTCGTTTTTCAAGAAATTTGCGAAGAAATCCCCCTTTGTTTGTTTCTGGAACTACTACCACTTTGTTTCTTCGAACATGTCGGGATCATCACGGTAAAGGGTTGTTTATTGTTACTCTTAGCAGTAAAAGTATGATTGACAAGCTAGTAGCCAATAGGTAACGAAACAGCTTAGTTATCTATTGGCTACTTTATTTCAAGCCTCATCACCATGGGCGTTGCACCTGTGGGGGATGTGGGTGTTTAACACCAACACTTTTCCTGCAGTTTAGTAGAAACACCTCCTACTTCAGTCGCCCCTCTGCGTTTCTCTAACCGCTCTGTGTCTGCCGCTCGCTGCAGCAGCTGCCTCCTCGCCCCGCTCTCTCAAACATGACACCAGCTTTGAGTGTGACTGGGTGATGATTGGCTCATCTGCCTTAGGTCCCGCCTCTCTTGGTGTGTTAGATTTATCAGTCAGCTCGTGTTAGAGAGGCGGGAACATACGGTAATTTGCACTTATTTATTTATTTTATTTTCTGTGTTCTGAGTGTGTTTATAAACTTTTATAGTATCACTCATTTAAATAAGAAGCTTTTAATATCTTATATATTATACCTTCGGTCATTGTATTCATCGTTTTTATTGTTGACAGACAAACCACATCCATCCCCACACTTTTAAAAAGCTTGTTCCACCATTGCTCACCAGGTCTATGATTTAAGAATATTATAACTTTTACTTTTGGAAACAATAAGTTCACGACCGCTACAAATTGATGAAATTATTTTAAAGTAAATTTGACATCTACATTTTCTACAAAATCCTCTTTACCACCTTTAAGAAACTTAATGAAATCATCAAGTTACCTGCTGACATGAATGCTGAAGTCCCCTCTGACAGTTCCTGCTTGGGCCTCGGCCGGGTTTGTATGTCCTACCATTGCTCGTGATGTCTGGATAACATTGTGCCCTTCCCAAACCTGAACAAACAGGAATAAAAATGAGACTAAATGCAGCAGAAATTGTACAAAAAACAGATGCAATGAAATGTTAGTGAAGTCTCACCATGGCAACCACTGGCCCCGAGGTCATGTAACACAGCAGGCTGTGATAGAAAGGCTTGGTCCTCAGTTCACGATAGTGCTCGGACAGGAGATCTTCAGATGCCTTTAGCACAAATACAGCTGTGGTTAAGAATCAGACAGCGTGCACGAAACACCAACACAGACACACACATCACTCACCTGTAACATCTTCAGGCCAACCAACTTAAATCCACGTTGCTCAAACCTCTGAATTATCTGGCCAATGAGGCGACGCTGAACTCCATCAGGCTTTACAGCAATCAGAGTCCGCTCCCTCACATCTGGAACACCTGGAGGGACAAGAAGACATGGGGAAGTTACAGTACATCTAAAGATACTAGAGTTACTGTGACACCATGCTGGTTTGTGGATTTATTTTATTTTATTGCTAAACTAAGCAATCTAATAAAGCAAACTTAACTGTGCAACATTTCCTTCACAAATTATACACAAAGGCAACTTTAAGCCTTTAACTTCCAATAAATGATGAGTTGTGTTCACTGACAGCAGGTTTTAAGAAATGTTCCTTAGCTTATCTGAATTATGTGTGAAACTTTTAACATTATGTAGCATAGATGATAAAATCTCGTGTTGTGTTGAATACTTTGATTAAATTAAAATGTTTAAAGAACCTGCATTGAAAATCTTCTTTTAAAAAATAGTGTTCTTTGACTTTTCTTTATTTTACAGAACAGCTGCTGCAGTGCAAAGGAGCGCATGAATGACTGCACGCGACCCATTAAGCACACGAGACTGTCCACGAGAGGAACTCAAATCTACCGGATATAAGAACAGAGATATAAACCGGCTGGTTGCTGGTTTCAGTCCAAAGAGGATCCGGGTGGTTCTTTTCGTTCTCTGATAAAGAGAGAAATTTATTCTGAAGTCGCGCACCTTTGGAAGCTTTATATTTACTTTATCTCGGTCTCTGACGTCATCAACGTCAACTTTAACTTTCTGAGACTCTAACCTACTTCACGAACCCAAGTGTCTGTGACAAGGTTTGTTTGTAAATATTCCTGTTGGGGGGGAGGGGGTAGTTTTTTGTTTTGAAGAAATAAGCAACATTTGGCTCCTTAATTTAAAGATTTCTCAAATAATTTGACTGAGTTCTGAACAGAAACACAAACGTAATGATCTAAGTGAAAATCCGGTGACCTACTTGATTTGCTCCTGAGCCAAACGAACCCGGTTCCATACCGGGTCCATACCGGTAGATTTGTCCTGGTTTGTCGACCTGCAGAAAACTGTTTGACAGTGTGAAACATGCACCTCGGCAACATGATGACGGAGCTTTCCGAGGGGTTTCGGGTCAATTCTCTTTGCAGAATGAAGTCACAGCCTCTGAGTGAGACATGCCCCTTGTCCAGTTTCTGTCCTCTGTCACTCACATCTGAACTTTTAACTCCACAGATGCCACAGGCTTCAGTTTTTCACTTATTTTCATTTTACTTCCACCAAAACAAGAAAAACAAGCCTTTTAACTCTCCTATGATAAAGTAAATCCCATCTGCATCTATCAGTTTTCTTTGTGCTCATTATCTGAAAGTGGTCAGGTGATTGTCAATCAATCGCTGATGCTTCATGTCACTTTTATTGTGTTTTATTTAACCAGGAAAGTCCCATTGAGATTAAGGGGATTAAAGGGAGATTTTCGAGGGATCCCGAGGAGGCAGCAAAAAGTTTCAATTAAAACAATAGACAATTAGAAGTACATACAATTAAAAAAAAAAAAGGTCCTGTATCCTGCTATTTTACAACTTTCATGTCTGGGATAGACAGATATATGATAAAATCTTACCTTTGGTGTTATATAGTCTTCATTTGTCCTGAAATATAATTTATATTCTCGAGCTATTCTCCGACCAGGAAGAAAAACATTCACTTTACCTAAAATCCAATTTCTCCTCCAGCCAACCCCCCCCCCACACACACACCCAGTATGAAGGTAAGAACACATGTGGACCTTAAATATTCAACAGAAATCCCAGAAAAAAACATTTTTAACGGAATGGCCTCTTTAAGTGAATGAATAATGAATCTTCTTCATATACCAGAGTCAGTCATGGAGTTCCTCAGGGTTCAGTGCTTGGACCAATCCTCTTTACTATATATATGTTACCGCTTGGTAAAATTATTAGACAACATGGTATAAAATTCCATTTTTATGCTGATGATACTCAGTTATATCTATCAATGAAGCCTGATGAGACCAACCAGCTGCAGAGATTACAAGCTTGTCTTAACGATGTAAAACGTTGGTTGACGTTGAATTTTTTGCTTTTAAAGTCAGACAAGACAGCGGTTGTGACTTTTGGGCCTGAGAACCTTATAGGAACAAGTTGTGTAGTCAGTCATCAACGTTGGATAGCATTAATTTATCCTCCAACAAGAAGGTAAAGAACCTGGGTGTTATCTTTGACCAGGACATGTCCTTTAGTTCTCATATAAAGCATGTTACCATGACGACCTACTTCCACCTGCGTAATCAAATCAAATCAAATCAAAAATACTTTATTAATCCCCGAAGGGAAATTCAAGTGTTGTTGTAGCTCAGTTCTTCTTCAGGGAGCCAATGTAGAGGGTTCTAGCTGTAGACAGGAATGATCTCCTGTAGAGGGTTCTAGCTGTAGACAGGAATGATCTCCTGTAGAGGGTTCTAGCTGTAGACGGGAAGGATCTCCTGTAGAGGGTTCTAGCTGTGGACGGGAAGGATCTCCTGTAGAGGGTTCTAGCTGTAGACAGGAAGGATCTCCTGTAGAGGGTTCTAGCTGTGGACAGGAAGGATCTCCTGTAGAGGGTTCTAGCTGTAGACGGGAAGGATCTCCTGTAGAGGGTTCTAGTTGTGGACAGGAAGGATCTCCTGTAGTGGTCTGTGCTGCAGCGGATTCTGAAGAATCTTCTGACTGAAGACACTCTGTTGTTGAGTTACTGTGTTGTGAAGAGGATGATGAGGGTTCTCCATCATGTTCTTCATCCTCCTTTGGACAATCATAATAATAGTAATGTTGCTAAAATTAGGAGCATTTTGAATCAAAGAGATGCAGAAACTTTAGTTCATGTATTTATTACTTCTAGACTTGATTACTGTAATTCATTATTATCAGGATGTTCTAATAGTTCTGTTAAAGACCTCCAGCTGATCCAAAATGCTGCTGCCAGAGTTCTGATGAGAGTTAGAAGGAGAGACCATATTTCTCCTGTTTTAGCATCACTTCATTGGCTCCCTGTGTCATGGTTCTGATACCAGGTGGGTTGTTTACGAGCTCCAGAGGTGACCCAAACACCAGACACACACACGAGCGAGGAAACAGTTCTTTGCAGTTGAAACAGTGTTTAATATTTACAGTGAATATTATACAACAACTGGGAAACTGTGCTCGTCTGTGGAACTCAGGATAGGTCCGTGCGTGACAGGAACGGTCCTGGGTTGTGACGAGAGAGAGGTTAGTGAACAGTCTGTGAACCAGCTTGCGGTGTGCGGGGATCGTGCTCGTTAACTCTCGGTGACGATTGGTGCGTCTTGCTGTGAGGAGGGATCTAGAGAAGCTGCCGCGGGGGTGGTGATCCAGACTGTCCGGGTTCTAGTACTTGATCCGGGTCCGGGTGCTGTCCGTGTCTGTGTCGATCCAGCAGGGGTGACAGCAGCGCGCAGACCGGGAAGGTGTGGGACAGGGAGCCAGAGACAGACAGGGAACCAGGGGAGAGAGCGGGTTGCGTGATCCAGCGACCAGGCTCTTGAACCATCAGTGTGGAAGCCAGTCCTCTCGATAGGCAGGTACACAACCACGCACAACGATCCGGAGAATCGCTCCTGGATGCGGGCTAGGCACAAAAGGAAGAGAAGGCAGGTTAAACTACTGCAGATTCTGCTCGTGTCTGTATAATAATACTGGCCACTCTGTTACCACGAAATCGAGTGGAACAAACTGGCGTCTGTCTCTTGTTCCTCCTCTGCTTAAGTACCCAGCTCTCCTGAGCTGGGTAATGATCCACACCTGGTTCCACTGATGATCCTGCTGCCACTCCCTGCAAGACAATTAGCACAGCACACCACCCACCAGCAGCAGTGATCCTGACACCCTGTAAGGTCTAGAATAAAGTTTAAGGTTTTACTTTTGACGTATAAGGCCTTGAACGACCAAGCTCCAGCTTATATTAAAGATCTTATTGTTCCATATGTTCCTAACAGAGCACTTCGCTCTCAGACTGCAGGTCTGCTTGTAGTTCCTAGAGGTTCTAAAAGTAGAATGGGAGGAAGAGCTTTTAGTTATCAGGCTCCTCTCCTGTGGAACCAGCTTCCACTTTTTATCCGTGAGGCAGACACCTTGTGTAGTTTTAAGAATAGACTTAAAACTTTCCTTTTTACACAATCCTATAGTCAGGGTTAGCTTGGGTTCTCCTGATCCATCCCTTTAGTTATGCTGCTATAGGTTTAGACTGCTGGAGGACATACTGTCCACATGTCTTCACTCTGCTGTCTTTCTTTACTCTGGCTGCCTCTGAGGAGGGTGTATCTCACATAAACAAGGGATGAAATATTCCCACTAGAACCATCAAATTGTTATTGCTTTGATTGTTACTGCTGCCATTAACTGTTTCTCTGTTTATCTTTCTATAGACATGACGACTGGCCCAAATCCATCTGTGTTTGTCTCTTTCCTGTCAGCTCAGACCCCAGTCGGCNCCTCCAGCTGATCCAAAATACTGCTGCCAGAGTTCTGATGAGAGTTAGAAGGAGAGACCATATTTCTCCTGTTTTAGCATCACTTCATTGGCTCCCTGTAAGGTCTAGAATAAAGTTTAAGGTTTTACTTTTGACGTATAAGGCCTTGAACGACCAAGCTCCAGCTTATATTAAAGATCTTATTGTTCCATATGTTCCTAACAGAGCACTTCGCTCTCAGACTGCAGGTCTGCTTGTAGTTCCTAGAGGTTCTAAAAGTAGAATGGGAGGAAGAGCTTTTAGTTATCAGGCTCCTCTCCTGTGGAACCAGCTTCCACTTTTTATCCGTGAGGCAGACACCTTGTGTAGTTTTAAGAATAGACTTAAAACTTTCCTTTTTACACAATCCTATAGTCAGGGTTAGCTTGGGTTCTCCTGATCCATCCCTTTAGTTATGCTGCTATAGGTTTAGACTGCTGGAGGACATACTGTCCACATGTCTTCACTCTGCTGTCTTTCTTTACTCTGGCTGCCTCTGAGGAGGGTGTATCTCACATAAACAAGGGATGAAATATTCCCACTAGAACCATCAAATTGATATTGCTTTGATTGTTACTGCTGCCATTAACTGTTTCTGTGTTTATCTTTCTATAGACATGACGACTGGCCCAAATCCATCTGTGTTTGTCTCTTTCCTGTCAGCTCAGACCCCAGTCGGCCATCCTGAGCCGGGTTCTGGTTCTGGTTCTGCTAGAGGTTTCTTCCTGTTAAAAGGGAGTCGTTCCTTTCCACTGTCTCCAATCGTGCTGCTCCGGATGGAGGATTCAACCCAATCAGCTGGTTCATTAGATAGAAAGTGTTTTATTATTAATTAATTGATTTTTCTGTGAAGTGCCTTGAAATGACTTTGTTATGAACTGGAACTTTATAAATAAATAAACTTGAAACTTTAAGTCTCTGCTACATTATGGAACAATCTTCAGCCACCTCTGGAAATTCATTTAAATCTTGTCTGAAAACCCATTATTTTAAGTTAGCTTTTGTTTATTGATATCGGTTTTATCATCACCCCTATGGACCCAGGCTTCCCCATCAGCCATAACGTGTGTCCCCTCATTATACAACCAAGCAATAAAAATAATGGATAAAAAGCCAATCCATTTTCATCACTGCAATATTCTTGAAAAACATAGGTTGTTAAACTTTGAAAGTTTTACTAATTTATGCTTAAGCTAATGTTTAAGTCAATCAATTGCTCATTGCTCCTGCACCATTTTGATCTTTTGTACAGAAGCAAAATAGTTGTAGAATCACCAGAGGCTCCATTAACAAGAACTGTGAGATCCCACATTGCAGAATGAGTCTTGGTCAGTCTGCTTTCTCATACAAAGGTGCAAAACTGAGGAATTCACTCCCCATTGACCTAAAGACCATATCTGACTTACCAATGTTCACATCTCAGCTTAAGTCTTGGCTTAAAACAAACCAAAGATGCACTCATCTGTAATTTTAACTATATTTTTAAATGTCTTTTAAAGAGGTCATTTCATACAAATTTCAGGACTTTGTGGTTATTTTTAAGTATTATCCTGTAATATGAAACATTTTAGACCTAAAAAACGTCAGGAAACACTTATTAACAAACCTTTCAATCTGTCTGCATCAAAATTCGGGTGGTTCCGTCAGGCCTCCAGCAGCTCGTTCATATTCATTATTCAAATTTGCTGGACTCTGATTGGCTAACAAACTAGCCTATGAGAGCAAGGTATACTGTTTCCTGCCCCGCTGCGCATGGCAACGTCAGACGTTCTCTCTTCCTGTTTGCTACGTCTTATGCTAACAGCTTTTAGCCAGCAGCATGCTAGGTGTGGTTTCAACTGCAGGAGCTGATGAATACTAACGAACAAAGGAGTTGTGATAAAACATTTTATTCCTCTCCACTCGTTCCGCGTGTTGTTGTGGGCGAGCTTCTCCACCCATACTTTTAATGTTTTATGCTTAATTGTTGTTTTTAATTTTCATGCCTTTACCATGTGTGGTTTCCTTGCAAAGCACCATGAATTACCTTGTAGGGCTGGGTGATATGACTTAAAAATAAAATCTCTGATTTTATTTCTATAAATTTGTTTTGTGATTTTTTTTCCCAATTTTCCCCTACTTATTAAGGAAAGCAACAAGTAGCCTACAACCAGCAGACAACTTTAAGCGATCGCTTCAGTGATTGTTCTCCACTGTGCCCCTTCCTCTCACATGTGGTTGCCTTGTGCAAAGGACTCGGCTACAGTTAGCTGTTTTTAGCTAATAAGGTTTTTTGGTCACTGCAGTTCTGTTCGTCTCAGAAAGTCTGGCATTTTTCATGTTTGACTGGATGTCTGTTTCAGGTGTTGGAATGAGTTTGTTGTGCTGCTGCTTTTGAATGCGATAGGTTTTAGGCAAATGTTGCAGCGTGGGGTCTCTCCTGTACGTCTGTTGTAGCAAAATATGTGAAACTAATGCTACATAAACTCTGGGGAGCCAAAAAGCACCACTATGCAAAAACTTGATTTATTTCTTATATCGCCCACAACAAAAAAAATCGAATTAATTTAATCGATTTATCACCCAGGCCTATTACCTTGTTGTTGAAAGTGAGCTATACAAATAAAATTGCCTTGCTATCTTTTTCCCGTAGGTCTTCATGACCCATCTGATCCTCCACTGGAGCTCACGCTGAACCTGCTTCAGCTCCTTTGTCAACTGACTTGAAAGCCTTCTTCTTCTGGTTCAGGAGGTCCTTAAGCTCAGGGGTCACCCAGGGGTGATTATTGGAGAAGCACCGTATTCTCCGGGTTGGTATGGTGTTGTCCACACAGAAGTTGACATAGTCCGTGATGCAGTGGGTGAGGCCATTGGTGTCATTTCTGCAAGAGCTGCAGAACATGTACCAGTCTGGAAACAGACCCTCAGTGACCTCATCAGTCCACACCTTCAAAGTCCTCCTCTGTGCTGCAGCTCTTCTCACCCTGGGTGTGTATTGGGGGATCAGACAAATGAGATTGTGATCTGAGCGTCTGAGTGGGGGGAGGGGGACGGAGCTGTACGCGTCCTTCATGTTCGCATATGTTAGGTCCAGCATCCGATTGTCCCTCATTTGAGCGTACCGCATGAAGGTTGGGAGGGTGGTGGAGAGAGAGGCGATGATTAAAATCCCTGCTGATCAGCAGAAGGACCCAGGGGTGTTGTGTCTGGATCTGAGGGAGGGACGTACACGCAGAACACTATCATGTGTGAGAACTCCTCGGGAGGTAGTTTTTCTGTAATGTGCTGTACATGGACACATTTGAACTTAATCACTTTACTAGTAATAAATAAAACTGTTTAAAAAATGAATGTTTAATACATTACAGTAATTTAATATCTTTTGCAATTATAGAAAACAATTAAATTGCACTTGCAGTACTTTGATGATCCACCAGAGGGCAGAAGACATGTAACAGATTCCACAGCGGGTTTTAGAGGAAAGTGTTTTCCTGGTCAAAGAAGTAGAGCTCTTAAAAACCAGCATATACAAATGATACAGTTAGTGTCACAGACTTAAAGGGTTCAAGATGCTAACCTTAACCTAAAATAATCTAAGGTCCATATGGAAACAAATTTGTTTGAATGTACAAGTTTAATTGGTTCTAGCTTTGTGTCCACACAGAAACTATGTTTTTGAGTCTCCAGGATATTTTTTCAACAGAGGGAAGAAAACCTTGAAACTGCACTTTTTCACTTTTTATGTAGAAAGACAAACCCTTTTCAGAATTATGATGTCATCACCCCACCTCTAACCCAACCTGATGTCCCAGGTGAGTCAGATTTAACAATACTGGGCCTTTTTAGGGAGCATTTCCATGGTTACAGAGCCACATAAAGACCTGGCAGGTGTGGATGAAGATTTTTTTTCTTGTTTTGAAACAAAGTCATTTTTACCAGAACATATTCAGAAACACGTAAAACATGTTTTCAATGATTCCAGTAAAAGTATGAAATAAATAAAACACAGGCTGTTCTAGAAAAGCAGTTTATTAATTAAGCGTGTTTTCTCTCCTTTTCATAATGGAATGATATGAAAGACCTTAAATTGAAAGTTTGTCTCCTTTGGAGATAAAAAAAGGCAAAATGAATAAAAGCAGACATTAAAAAAAAAACTCAAAATGAGTTGAAAGTGCTCAGTCCCAGCCCGGCTTTGTGGCAGCGTGGGAGGGAAGGCCTGGCTCAGACAGCTCCAGGTCTTGGCAGATACACACTGCAGACCAGGTACACATTTCTCACCAAATCTTAAATCGGTAAGACCAAAAGGAGGGCACTGCTTTCAAAATAAAGTGCCAACCTTTGACAGTAGAAATAAAAAAACATCATCAGCAGCAGCGTGTTCCTCCTCCACCCATTAAAACAACGTGTGTTTTGCTCTTAGTTTTTTCTGCTTGGAGTGATTAAAGCTGAACTGAAGGAGTGGTGCTCCGCTCAGGCCGTCTGAAGATCACAGCTGACGTGGAGTGCATTCAGCAGGCAGCCTGCTATAGCTTGATGGTGCCAGTGGGCAAGCTACTATTACACAGTCTGTAATAACAAAGGTCATTCACTAATCTCTGTACGCTTTGAGTGAACGAAGGCAAATCCTGGAGAAAAGAGAAGCAAAAGGATGAATTGACAAGAGACAGGACTTCGTCTTAAACTAGTTTGAACATTCTACAATGCTGTTCGAGATAAATTCACCACATCAGCTTTAAAGGTACAATATGTAAGAATTAGACCTTGTCGTCAAATCCGGGTCCAGTTCATGGACCCACCCCCTCTCACCCACCCCCCTGATGTTCCTGCTGGGTTGCCAGGTCCAATGTGGATCCTGGTTTAGTTCCTGGTTTAGTTTCTCTTGTATTAGTTCAGTTTTTGGGAAGGATGTGGTGGTTTCTTAGGTTTACTACTAGTTACCTCAGGGCTGCTGGTCGTTGTGGAATTCCAGCTGCTTGTGTTGAAGACTTGGTAACCTGCAGGTTGACATGTGATTCACTATGGAACCAGGAAGTCTGGACGTGGAATAGTTATTGTAAACAATGATTGTGTCCTGGAACAGAAACTAGAGACCACCCAGCTGACTGAGATCCAGATCTGTTATAATGTAACTTTACTTTAAACATCAGAGGAACATTAAACTGTTGGGTTAAAAGCAGTACTGAATAACTTTTAAAACTTTAAGCTACAATTTTGAAACTTGTCTAAGTGGATATGCACCAAAAAACACGCTTAGCTAAATATTAAACACTCTGGACCCTCTGATGGTTCTACAATAGACTAAATAACTTCAGTAATTCAGGTCTCAGCAGGAAGTGGTGTTCTGATGATTTATGCTGCCCTGATGAAAAATACCTCCATAGTACAAAATGGCACCTTATTTCATAACAAGATGTTATTAGAAGTTTATACAGTATTCTTGTTTATAGTGAGTGTTTCCTGTTAATTATTTAAACATATTTTTATGATCCTTCTCTGATATTTTCTATATAAAAGCCCTCTGGGTCCTTATCAGCCATTGTTGGGTCCTTCTCCTCTGGGTGTGTCCAAACATTTGCCTGTTGCTCTGACAATGTAAAGAAAGTTAAAATAACATCATATTTAGTGTTTCTGTCCTGGAGAATTTATTTGATAGGTAAAATGTATTTATGGAAAAATATAGAAATAAAAATAAACAATAAATCTGTTTATTGAAGTCAAGACTGTAGAACAGCACATGTGTGTGTAGCACATCTCAATAGGTAACATATTTCTGCAGAATAATTCGAGCAACGGCCGTCTGAGACTCGGCTACGGAAAAGTTATTCAGTACTGCTTTAAACTGTTGGGTCATTATTTACCTGGAACGTTCTACATATTGTACCTTTAAAGTTAAGGCCTGCGACCGACTGCAGTGCAGGTTCTGTAGTGAGACACGAGCTTAAATTAGCTTAGGGAAAAAAGAGGAGGTGGGTTACACCTTGTGAGGTGTCTGCTCTCCTCAATATGGCAACGTTGTATCATACAGTGGTGTGAAAAAGTATCTGCCACTTACAGATTTCTTGTTTTTCTTTCTTGTCAGACTTCAATGTTTAAGATCAAATTAAGTTTAATATCCTTAATCTTAAAAAGGTTACTGCCCCATAACTCTAATAACTGGTTGTTTCACTGCTGGCAGCAACAGCTGCAATCAAGAGTTTTTCACATCATCATGGAGGACTTTTATGCCCCTTTTCCACTGGAGGTCGGGTCAGGTCAGTACGGTACGGTATATCCATGACCATCTTGGGAATGTGGATGTGGGCGGAGACATGGCCGTGGTCAGCTTAGCTTGTGAAGCAAAAGGTCTGTGATATCATTCATAATTGTCAAAAGAGTAGTAAACAAACATGGACGTGTGAGTTGAGAACAATAATGGAGGACGTTGAGTTATTTTTGTACTCTGTAGCTCTTTCTGAAGAAACAAGTCTGTGTACGACATGTGAGAAGACGTCCCATTTGAGGTCAATCAGGTGCCATTCTATGACATCACATCACGTGCACACTGCCAGGCCAATCTGTGTCTACCACTAAGAAGGCAGGTGTGTGACTAACATGACTTTACTGGACCAATCAATGCATAGGTGGGCATGTTTTTTTATTTTTATTTAACCTTTATTTATCCAGGCAGGATAGGTTAAGAATGATATTCTTATTTACAACTGTGGCCTGGCAAAAGGCAGAACCTTTGGTTGGGTCGCTTCGGACCAAGGCAGAGGCGGTCTGAAAAAAGGAGTTGGATCGGACATGAAAATAAGGTCATGGAAACACGCCAGAACGGGTCTGAACCTACCTGTTCTGTACCGTACCCAACCCAGTGGAAAAGGGACATTAACTTTCTCCACTCGTCTTTGTAGAACAGTTTTAATTCAGCACGACAGCCTGTTTAAGGTCAAGCTACAGAATCTTAATCAGATTTAAGTCCCGACTTTTACTAGTCTGTTCTAAAACCATCACTTTGTTTTTCTAAAGCATTCAGAGGTGGACCTGCTGGTGAGCTTCAGGTCATCGACCTGCTGGTGAGCTTCAGGTCATCGACCTGCTGGTGAGCTTCAGGTCATCGACCTGCTGGTGAGCTTCAGGTCATCGACTTGCTGCATAAACTAAATGCTCTTGAGTTTAAGATCATGAACTGATGGTCAGAGATTATCTGGTAGAGAGAAGATTTCATGGTTCCATCAACTACAGCAAGTTGTCCAGGACCAGAGTGAGGACTTCTTTTGTTCACTCAGCAGAGATTTTCCCCATAGAGGTTTCCCACGATTCCAGCTTCCACCACCACATGTCAAAGTGTCTTTGGGCAAGACACTGAACCCCGTGTAGCCCCCTGTTTAACATATCAGGTTGTATGAATGGGTGAATGTAAAACTTGTAGTGTGAAAGCGCTTTGAGTCTGAATAACTAGAAAACACTTTACAAATACAGGATATTTACTATTTAGAAGAAACCTGTAAGGGAGCAGATACTTTTTCACTGCACTGTATAAATCAGCTCTAAGTGGATCAACAGAACTGATAAAAGAGCCAGAAGGTTTGTGACGGTTTAAGAATGTAGTAGGACGTCAGGCGTGAACCTGCACAGTCCCAAAAGTCAATAAACAACTACGTGTATGCAGAAAGTTTATATAAGCAATGATTTACTGTGATGAACAGCAGAAGATGTGTGGCTCACTTAAACCATACAGAGCAACAATTGTTCATGTGTCTTTCTTATGAAATTAACTTGTGGAAAAACTTTGAGTAGTTTAGTTTAGATCTGCATGTCAAACTGTTTAAAGACTGTCCACAGCTTCCACAACAGCCTTTAGTGTCTGTAACCAACCTCACCTGTTCAAGCTTGAAGTTGCGAGCGAGAACAGCTCGTTGATTGGTGTCCAAGCCATGACAGCTGTTTAGGAACTCTGGCATGAAAACCGAGTAGAAGGCATCAAAGTCAACTGAGGCCATGTTGTAAATAGCGAGTGTGATTTCCTCTTGAAGGAGGTCGTGGCTTTTGTGCAGAAGAACCTGCAGCAGCACATTGATGAAGTGGAACAACATGGAGGTGCGGAAAAGCTTCTGAAGAACAAAATAAGAAGATGAAAAACAATCATTAACCCTAAAAATTGGTAAGATGTTAGCACTGATACATGGAAGGCTTATGTTAAAAAAGGAAGATGAACTCACCCTGGAATACAACTTGTGTTTGCTGTTCAGAGACTCCAGGTAGGACAGGTTCTGCTTGAAGATGTGGATGTCCAGCTGCAGAAATGACTGTCCAAAGGCCTGAAGACAAACAAACAAAGAAGAAGAAAACACGAGTCATAATTTGTTTACTTTGAAAATCCATGAAACAGACCAAAGTTTGAACCACTCACACTTAAAGGTCCAATATGTAAGAACAGGTAAATACTAACCCAACAGTTTAATGTTCCTCTGATGTTTAAAGTAAAGTTACATTATAACAGATCTGGATCTCAGTCAGCTGGGTGGTCTCTAGTTTCTGTTCCAGGACACAATCATTGTTTACAATAACTATTCCACGTCCAGACTTCCTGGTTCCATAGTGAATCACATGTCAACCTGCAGGTTACCAAGTCTTCAACACAAGCAGCTGGAATTCCACAACGACCAGCAGACCTGAGGTAACTAGTAGTAAACCTAAGAAACCACCACATCCTTCCCAAAAACTGAACTAATACAAGAGAAACTAAACCAGGAACTAAACCAGGATCCACATTGGACCTGGCAACCCAGCAGGAACATCAGGGGAGGGGAGGGGAGGGGAGGGACGGGACGGTTTTGCTACATGAACTGGACTCAGATTTGACGACAAGGTCTAATTGTTACATATTGTACCTTTAATACTGGGTTTTACATAAATTTCACAGTAAATTTCGAATGTCCCAAAAAACAAAATTTGTACAATAAAACACACCTGCATGGCAGCCGTGAACTGAGCCTCGTTTTCCATGGTGTCTTCAGCAGCTCCTCTTTGGACACTTGTTAAGACTGAGCTTTTAAAGAAATACCTCCAGTTTTGGTGAAGTATTTGGTATAGCAGCTCGAACATTTCTGCCTTGACATCTGGTGAAGACCGCTATTAAAGAAGACAAGATTCAGGAACAAAGTGTTACCTCGATGAAGAAAAACAGTATTACCTCTCCAGTTTATTGAAAGCTTCACATTTAAAACTTGATTTATTACCTGTAGTGAATATTTACAGAACCATGTGTGTACATTTTTTTTTTACCTTAGGGTCTCTGTAAATATTTTATGCTAACAGAAAAATGAATGGCTGAACATGAACATCAATCTTTGGTACAACATTATGCAGCAAGACTCTGTTGTTCTTTGTTTTTGTGCTGTATGTGCTGCAGCTAACCCTAACCTCAGATAAATGGTACATGGCGTGTACTTGTATGGCGCTTTTCTTAAGTCAGATGACCCCCAAAGTTCTCCACACTACAGTCATTCACACACACACGTTTGGTGATAAACTACACACATGTTGTAGCCACAGCTGTCCTGGGACACACACTGACAGAGGTGAGGCTGCCAGACACCACCGGACCCTCTGACCACCACCAAACAGGCACTGGACCCAAAGCTGTGGAACTCACTCCCCCTCCCAGTTAGACAGGCATCCTCTCTGGCTGTGTTTAAATCACACCTAAAAACCCATTATTTTTCACTGGCTTTCCGTTCATAATCTTAATCCCTTCATTTGGTTTAATTTTGGTTATTCCCTCTTTGTTTGTGATGTTCATCTTTTCTAATAGTATGTTTGTATCAATTCCTTTGTTTGTTTTATCTGTTTTAGCTTCTTGTTTTTAATGTGTGCTTTAATTGTAGTCTTTTTATTGATGTTTTTATGTTCAGCGCTTTGGTTGGTTGTAATGCCATGTTTTAAAAGCACTTTACAAATAAAGTGGTATGGTATGGTAATATTGTCAGGGGGAGGATATCAGGGGGTGTGGCAATACTGTGGAGAAAAACTCTTGATAAATACATTAAAGTCGTCAGGCTGGGCGTAGATTGGGGCATTGGAGTACACTTTTCTTGGAGTAATAAGAACTTTGTTATTTTAAATGTATACTTACCCTATGAATGTAGGCAGAATGAAGATTAATATATTAATAAGCTTGCTTTTTAAAATTCTTTTATTGAAAGTTGTCTTTTTACATGTATATATATTGTTGGAGATATGAATGGTGACATCACAGACATGAATTCTGAATTTGGTGATCATCTGGTTCAGTTTTATGAGGACCATAACTATACTATGTCAAGTAAACTGTTGTTGTCTCATTATAGTTATACATATATCAGTAAGGCATGGCATACCCATGCCTCTCTCGGAGGAAATATTGTACAGTATAATGTTGGTACTGGTGATCACAAACCTTTTTCACTTTCAGTGAAAGTTGAACAGCTGCCTGAGCTATATGTAAATAATGATACTGTGCAGCAAAGAAAGCTGGACGGGTTTAGCTTCACAAAGAAAGACCTGAGGTCATATTTTATTAAAACTGATGAATTACTGGACTGGGTTACTCTACCCTATGATGCAATTAGATGTACTGATACAAACTGTGTCTGTATGAATCACAAGAAAGACATCTGTGTATTTTATGACCAAATAATCAGTGCTCTTGTTGAGAGTGGTAAACCATATTGTAAACTGGGGTGTAGAAATATACTAAGCAGCCTAGCTGGGATGGGTACGTAGCCGGATACAAAGAACAGGCCAGTGAAGCTACAACAGAGTAGGCACAAGCTGGCAGACCCAGACAGGGTCCTGTCTATGAAAACAAAAAGTTGAGTAATGCAAGATAAAAGTATGCCATTAGGTTTATCATGAAAAATGAGCAAAATATGAGGTCAGACTCTTTAGCTGGAAAGCTCTTAACTAAAAATGTTTTGGAAGGAAGTTCGAGCCCTTAACAGCAATAAAGCACTTTTTCCTTGTACTTTAGATGGCATCTCTGGGTCAGACAACATACAGTGGGGCAAAAAAGTATTTAGTCAGCCACCAATTGTGTAAGTTCTCCCACTTAAAAAGATCAGAGAGGCCTGTAATTTTCATCATAGGTATACCTCAACTATGAGAGACAAAATGAGGAAAAAAAATCCAGAAAATCACATTGTCTGATTTTTAAAGAATTTATTTGCAAATTATGGTGGAAAATAAGTATTTGGTCACCTACAAACAAGTAAGATTTCTGGCTTTCACAGACCTGTAACTTCTTTAAGAGGCTCCTCGGTCCTCCACTCGTTACCTGTATTAATGGCACCTGTGTGAACTCGTTATCAGTATAAAAGACACCTGTCCACAACCTCAAACAGTCACGCTCCAAACTCCACTATGGCCAAGACCAAAGAGCTGTCAAAGGACACCAGAAACAAAATTGTAGACCTTCACCAGGCTGGGAAGACTGAATCTGCAATAGGTAAGCAGCTTGGTGTGAAGAAATCAACTGTGGGAGCAATTATTAGAAAATGGAAGACATACAAGACCACTGATAATCTCCCTCGATCTGGGGCTCCACGCAAGATCTCACCCCGTGGGGTCAAAATGATCACAAGAACGGTGAGCAAAAATCCCAGAACCACACGGAGGGACCTAGTGAATGACCTGCAGAGAGCTGGGACCAAAGTAACAAAGGCTACCATCAGTAACACACTACGCCGCCAGGGACTCAAATCCTGCAGTGCCAGACGTGTTCCCCTGCTGAAGCCAGGACACGTCCAGGCCCGTCTGCGGTTTGCTAGAGAGCATTTGGATGATCCAGAAGAGGATTGGGAGAACATCATATGGTCAGATGAAACCAAAATAGACCTTTTTGGTAGAAACTCAACTTGTCGTGTTTGGAGGGGAAAGAATGCTGAGTTGGATCCAAAGAACACCATACCAACTGTAAAGCATGGGGGTGGAAACATCATGCTTTGGGGCTGTTTTTCTGCAAGGGGACCAGGACGACTGATCCGTGTAAAGGAAAGACTGAATGGGGCCATGTATCGTAAGATTTTGAGTGAAAACCTCCTTCCATCAGCAAGGGCATTGAAAATGAGACGTGGCTGGGTCTTTCAGCATGACAATGATCCCAAACACACCGCCCGGGCAACGAAGGAGTGGCTTCGTAAGAAGCATTTCAAGGTCCTGGAGTGGCCTAGCCAGTCTCCAGATCTCAACCCCATAGAAAATCTCTGGAGGGAGTTGAAAGTCCGTGTTGCCCAGCGTCAGCCCCAAAACATCACTGCTCTAGAGGAGATCTGCATGGAGGAATGGGCCAAAATACCAGCAACAGTGTGTGAAAACCTTGTGAAGACTTACAGAAAACGTTTGACCTCTGTCATTGCCAACAAAGGCTATATAACAAAGTATTGAGATTAACTTTTGTTATTGACCAAATACTTATTTTCCACCATAATTTGCAAATAAATTCTTTAAAAATCAGACAATGTGATTTTCTGGATTTTTTTTCCTCATTTTGTCTCTCATAGTTGAGGTATACCTATGATGAAAATTACAGGCCTCTCTGATCTTTTTAAGTGGGAGAACTTACACAATTGGTGGCTGACTAAATACTTTTTTGCCCCACTGTAGCTGAGCATTGGAAACAGCACTATTATGTTCTTTTTAATTATAATCAGAGTGAACCAGTGAATATAGAAGCACTTGACAAGAATGAATGTTTAAGTATGAGGGCACATGAATCAGAAATCAGAAGCTCCTTTCACAAATCCCAAATGTGGTTTTAATTGCTCTGTTACTAGTGCAGAATAATCCAGTCTAGGTTTGAAGTGTCTATTTGTTGTAGTTTTTGATCTACAGCTGTTTTAATGTGGTCCAGATGCAAAAAAGTGCTGAAATCTGCCTTTGAGTTTCACAAATCAGAAACACCTTTCACAAATCCCAGAGGTGGTTTTAATTGTTCTGCTAATAGTGCAGAATTACCCAGTCCAGGTTTGAAGTGTCTATCTATTGTAGTTTGTGAGACAGAGCAGTTTAAAAATGGTCAAATTTAGTGTAATTGCCCTTTAGCCGTTTCCCAAATCGGAAGCTGGAATAGGAAGCTAACTTCAGCCTCGTAGCAAGAGTGTCATTATGATCTGCAGAACAAGGGAAGATAAGGGTTGAAAGTTTCCCCAATTTAATTTGTGTGGTAATATCCTGGCTGTGATTAGCAAATATAAATATTTGGGTCATTTCATCAATCATGATCAGACCGATGATGTCTAATGCCGCATGATGTATGCACAGGCCAACATGTTTGTGCGTTAGTTCAGTGTGTGTTCTGATGCAGTGAAAAAGACACTTTTCAAAGGGTATTGTACTCAGTTGTGAACAGCACCTGTGGTCCAACTACAAGCAGTCGAGCCTAAGGAAACTCAATGCAGCATATAATGACTGTTTAAGAATTCTGCTAAAAAAAACCTTGATGGGAGAGTGCCAGCCATCTCTTTGTTTCTGCTGGAATAAAAACATTTCATGCAGTTTTGAGGAATTTGATGTACAAATTTATCTGCCAGTTCAACCAATGTGAAAATGTAATTATTAAAGACCCATTCCAATGAAAATCATTTTTTCGTGTTATTAACATGTTCTTGTGGCATTTTTCTGATAATAGAGTACATACAATATTTTGAGAAAATTAAGCCCAAAAATTGGATTTTTTAGTATTTCTGCTTTTAAATAGGTCCAAAAATACAAGCATTATACTATGTATTGGTTTATGGTCATATATGCACTTATAAGATAACAGTATAGATTAGGAATTGTTTTGTGTAATTAGGGACAGGACTAGATGAGGCTTCTTCCTGCTCCCTTTTGTACATTTTGTTTGTTGTACAGATGGGATGGTTGATTAAAACTGTGTTTCAACGTTGAATTTTTAACAATTATTATTGATGTATTTTTTCTTTTGTCTGGATCATGTATTGTTTAATTATTTTGTATAATTGAGAATGAATGAATGAACGAACGAACGAACGAACGAACAAAAATAAAACAGCTATGACTCAGTGATTGGGCGGGCTTATAGTGCTAGCATAAACAGAGATCTCTTAGCAACGGGTTTATCCTCAGCACCAACAGTTTCGCCCAATTGCTAATGAGCTACTGCGGTTATGGATAAACCATTTACTCGAAAAGGGCACAGGTTTTGTCATTTTGGATAAAAACGCCACAGTTGTAATTTAATGATCCCTGAGAATGTTTTAAAATATCTTAAAATCTGATTGCAGTGGGTCTTGAAGAGCTTGACTAATGTCAAAAATAGTGCCACCCATTTCCAGTCAGAATTGGGACTTCAGTGCAACCTTTCCTTCAGATTGACCCATCAGATGCTTAATTCTCAATAGAACAGAACTAAAACCTCAAACCCAGTAAGCAAGTTGATTGAGTTACATTACAAGCATTCTATGTATTTATTGGTCAACCACTTTGTTTTATGATGCAACAGAAAAAAAAGGTTACAAATCTACTTAAGCTTCTGCAGACAGGGTTAGTGTGGCTTTTCTCATCTGGTTGAAGCTGAAGAAACTCAGATGTTTCTTAAAGTGTTCTGCACTTCCACTCAGCAATGATCACTCTCCACCTCTGCTTCCCCCTTTTCTAATTTGAGATTTAAAGCTAAAAACAATGCTAACTAAAAAAACTGGCGCACACAGGGAAAAGTTATATCATCACAGCTGATCCCACCTGCACTTAGAAAGTATCTGCAGCAGAACAATTTCACAGTCAACACCTGAAGAAAGTAAAACTGCCCTGTACTGCACCAGACATTCAGAATGAGCACCAACTGACCTCTGCCACGACTGGGTAAACCTGCTCCATGCACAAAGAGAGGATGCTGGGTAGGAAGGGCTTGAAAGCTTGACCTGGTTCTTGCACCACCACCTGCAGGATTTTCAGGAACTTTTGCATCACTCTGCAACCGGCACTGCCGTCTTGTAAGATACTGGCAGCAAGCTGCTCCCTGAGGCAAATCAAAATGACAGTACTGAGAATGCAGGACAGGAGATGATACAATCATTTCACTAATACAACTGATGTAATCAATAAATGGAAAATGTGCTGAATCTTTTGCCCTAACCTCGTGAACATGCTGAGGAAAGTGTGGATGATTTGCCCTGTGAAGGCAACACCCATCTGAACTCGCAACGCTTGAAACAACGTCAAGAAGAAGGCCAACATCTCGTCTGTGACATCTGAGAAAGACAAAGTTTCAGAAAACTGGCCTCTCACTTAATCTTTCAGCTTCATTAATTCTAATTGAACTAATTTAACTAAATTTAATTTTGTTACATCAGAATAAATTAAACCACAAACCTGAAGTAAGTGAATAAAAACCAGTTCAAATGTTTTAACTCAGACGTCAGACAGAAGGATCGGGACAGATCAAATCGCTTTTTTTTGCTCACATCTTTATGACCAACTGACCTGGCTGCTGAATAAAAACTGGAAACAGGCTGAGCGACACTTGAACTGATTCCTGAAGACTTTGGTAACAAATCTGTCGTGATTTGGTGGATTCACTGGAGATGCTGTCCACGACATCTCTGAGCACAGGCAGAGTCTGTTGTATCACAGCTTTTACTGTGGCCCAGGAACATGTTGGAGGGAACACACAAAGTTATTAGGAATAACTGGGAATGAAAGCAGGTGTTACCATTTAAAAATGTGTTCATCCTGACCATTATCCAGACCAGGCTGCGGTGGAGTGATATTCACAGTTCCTCTTAAAATCCGATACTCTTGAGTTAGTGTGGCAACAAGGCTGGCGTGGCTGCTGGACCGCGTCTGCCATTGCTGCTCACTTTCTGGTAGATTTGGCCACGGGAGCAACAGCATATTGGATAAAGCTCGACACACAAGTATGTGAGCCTGTACAAAATGCAAACAGGGCTGATTAGATTGACTGAGGTAAAAAAAAAAAACATCTTTTAAATATATCCCTAATAATACTGGAGGATTTTTAAAAATCCATTTTCTAATTACAAGCTTTATTTAAATGGTGAAAATAAAAAAATGACACTCATGCAAAACTACAGAAACCAATTTATGCACATGAAAAAACATTTACCTCTTGGGGAAGCCTGTACGTGTGGTTCTCTGTAGTAATCTGGTTAAAGATGTTCTGAACAGCTGGCAGAGTGACCAAAAACACTGGCCTCACAGTGGAAGTTATGGAAACCATCAGATGGCACGCCGAGAGCAGCAACTTTTCTGGTACCTGGATGTGAAGATGGAATTTAAATGTAAAAGAAGTCATGTTAGTTGTTTTTACAGTTTCAAGGAAACACAGGAAGGAAACAAGGAAATGCCGCAGATAACAAGGAAACACAGGATGTTAACAGAACATGTTAACAGAACATGTTAAAGCTTCAACCTGAACATTCTGACCTCAAAAGTCCATCCTTCTTACCCTGAATGATAAAGGCTGAAATTAAACTAATAAATAATACAGTGTAATTATCTGGTGAGTATATTAAAGTCTAATATTGTCTCACAGAACACTCATTAGGAAAAGATTCATTCATTAACCCCTCCTAAAACCTCCACCTTATCATGATGGAGAGGTTTGAGTGTCCGAATGATCCTAGAATCAGGATCAGAAGACTTTATTCATACCAGAGGGTAAATTTGGGAACTATGTTGTCTGGGGCTTAGAGCTCCTGGTAGGGTAGGGTCTCCCATGGCAAACAGGTCCTAGGTGACGGGTCAGAAAAAGAGTGGTTCAGATAACCCCAGTGAAAAAGTCAATAACAAGGACTGTGACGTCGCCCGGTATGGCGCAGCCAGGGTTCCGCGTCTGGTCGCTTCTGTCCACGGAGCTCGGCCGGCCTCCGGGAAGACCTAGGACATGCTGGAGAGACTATGTCTCTCGGCTGGCCAGGGAGGAGGTGTTCATGGACAGGGAAATCTAGGCCTCCTGCTCAGACTGCAGCCTCTACTTGGAGACTTTATAATCACTGCAGACCTGCAAAGTCCTTCTGTAAGGTTTATCAGTATGTGACGTGTCCCATTTGTCATGCAAAGTGTCTGGATCTGTGAAAGACACATAAGTCTTTTAGCAGAGCCTCGCTGGGAATGTCGGACCATAGTGCAGTTTATTTAGTTCCATCATACAAATCTGTCCTAAAGAGAAACAACCCAGAGAGACTTTTAGTTCCGGTTTGATCAAAGGAATCAGTTTTCTGTCTGCAGGACTGTTTCCATCACACAGACTGGGACTTGTTTAAAGATGTCTGTGTGGATCTTGATGAACTAACGGATGTGGAATTTTCGTACGTCTCTGTTTGTGAGACCTCTGTCATTCCATGGAAGGAAACTTTATTATACCACAACAACAAGAGTGATAAAAAATATATCAAAAATATTATTAACTAAAGAAACATTTGCTTCATAAAGGGTGACACTGTAAAACACAGAGCTTCAGAAACAGCTTAAAAAAGGAGCTTAAACTTGCCAAACACAGATACAAGGACTAGAGCATGTTGAGTGCAGGCAGCTCTCGTCCTGCAAGGGACAGGGTCAAATCCATGATGGGGATGCAAACAAACAAGTGTCACGTCTTCCTGAAAGGAAGGTCTGACTTGGTGCTTTCTAATGAACTGAACAGCTTTTTAACTGTTTTAATGTTCCTGTTTTTAAATCTGCATCTCCCAAATCTCCTAATGACCTTAGACCACTTGCACCATCTTCCCTGGTCATGAAGTCCTTTGAAACTATTGTTAAAGGTATCATATTATGAAAAATTCTCTTTTTCTGGGATTTAGGGTGTTATTGTGAGTCTGTGGAGCATATACACGCATACAAAGTTAGAAGAAAAAAAAACATTTGTGCTGTTTTGAGTGAGATAGAGGTTTCTGAATTCGTCCTGCCTCCAGTCTCTGAGTGAGCTCCTCAAAATTGTCCCGGATTTCTATGTCACAAGCCAGGAGGATGTTGTGGTCTGAAGGGGTTCACGCTCCTTCAGAGCATCTTCTCCACCAACCAGGTACAGCAGTAACTTCTCAGACACCTGCAATTCTGTTACCGATTCAAAACCACTGGTTCAGATTAGGAAACTCACCACCACCACTGCTCTTCTGAGCAGCAAACAGGGTAAAAATAAATTCTACTTTGTAGTATCTTTGTGAGGACCAGCAACTTACAAAAATAAATCTGATGATTGTTGCTAACATTTCAGAAACAACCTTGCAAAAGTCTGGTTAGATACTATGGTCTGGAAATCAAATTGGTTAAGATCTTTAAAGGGACTCGAAGGAATTTAACGTTTTTGGGCTCACAATTGCCCCATCAGGCCAAACGTGTAACAGCAGCCTTAACTGTAAACTCGTGCATGAGGCGTGCGCATGCTGTACGTGCACTCACAGCTGAGTCAGTCCTGTATTCGACAATTTACAGATTTGCAGGCATGACTTCGACTGAGATAATAAATGTGATGTATGATATTTAAACCAAATCAGCTGTGAGCATGTCAGACAACTTAAATGTTTCTACTACAGGAAATATGTGGAAACTCCTGAAAGCATCAACTTTTCATGGACTCAGATTAGTGTTTGACTCACATGCAGAACTCAGGCTGGACTCAGATTTCAGAGTTATTAAAACTGACTTTATTTTCAACTATGATCAAACTCATGGCAATGGGCAGGTAGAGAGACAGGTTCAGATGACTCCGGGTTTCACAGAGCTCAGGAGAGTCCGAGGAAACACAAAACCGTCGAGTGGAAATCTAGCAGGCTCTCTGAATCTTCTTCTTTTCCGCCAACGCATCTTAACGAGCATCTTAACGAGCATCTTAACGAGCATCTTAACGAGCAGGTGTTCCAGCGTTCCACCCAAAGATCTTCTTCCTGAGAAGATGACTCACTCAGTACAGTCGTTTACAGAACTTGACACAACTCTTTTCTCAACATATTTAGTAATAATTTCTTAGCTTTTAAGCAAAAATGGCACAGACTGCAGGTCTTTTCTCATGCTGAGATTCTCTCAGCATTTTCTACTTCTCAAAAACTGAACTGATCTTTACCTCCGTCAATCCGACTCAAGTTTCACCCTTTTTGTCACGCTGGAAAAAAACTCTTGGTTGGGTTCTGGGCTGGAGTGTGTCTCTTGTTCTCGGTAGAATCCATGCTTCAAACGCACCTCTCTCTGCACCTTTTAGCTAGCGATAGCAAACGATAGCAATAGCCTGACCTTGAACGCGCATGACTTCATGATGCATTCAAGTGCCTCTAGAAAGTCCGGTGTGTTCGACCCGAACAAGCTCTATTAATAACTAATAAAATGATTTTTACATGCATATAGAGACATCTACGGGTAAAATGCCTGGGCTCTTTCTAGTGACCAGGACATTGTTGGAGCATGTATGAGGAAGAAATTGTACAGTTTGTAAAATGTATTTGTTGTTAAACTTCCTTAGAGCCCATTTAATCAACAAGAAATTAAGATAAGAATTTGGGAAAATTGGAATCTGTTGCACCATGATTGTCACTAGTACAGAGATGAAGAGAGACAGAAGATGAAAGGGAGATAAACTACCTTAATTGTAATGAGTGGGCAGCATGCACCGACAGTAGAGGTGACAAGGTTGATGAATTGGCTTTGGTTTTGACTGTGGACTTCATTGTAGAACTGTGCAAGCCAATGAGAATAGGCCTGCAATGCAGCTAGGGCCTGAGCGTGCCTGAAACGAAGAAAAACAACATAATTCAACACATTTCATTCAACCTCCTGGATTTACTGGCTTTTACAAGGTCTGTTAAGTGCTTCAATTACTTTTATGTAGATTATTAATTTTGATAGTTTCTGATTAACCAAAACAGTTAAAGGTGGTATATGGAATATTTTCATTAAAAGCAATATTTTTAACAAAATGCCTCCACGGGGTGTTTAGAGGGGTGTAGAATGAAAATACAGCATTTCCTTTAAAAATTATATTTGAAGTAAAATATTAATTTTGACAGGCACGACATTGGCATTTTGTTTACATCTACCAGCCAATAGCTGGCAGAGCAGCGGGCACTATTTTGGTTTGTCTAATACTGTAAATACTCCAGCACAGTGAGGCTGGTACTGTGGAGTCTGCAGGTCAAGCAGCTGGAAGCACTGTGGACATGTGGTGATTATATACATTATTTACTTGCCATATCTGATTCCTCTGGGGTTTCCCATGTGACGAGCAAGTTCTGTGTGGAAATGTTTTAATAGCAGCTATTAGCACCTAGCTAACACGTAGCTGCAACATGTTGATGAAGTGGATGAACGCTTCAGGCCACTTTTTGGACTGGAAGACACACCACGGAGGATTTTATTGCTTTTTTTATTTTATTGTATAAGTGGGGCGTGCAGGATGGTGTGTGGGGAGGAGAGAGGATCTTAAGAGGGACTGCAAGATGTTTTGGAGCCGCGGTGCAACTATGAACTCTTTGCCACGGACTGAATCGATGACTGAGCTTCAAACAGGGAGGAGCTGCTTTTATCAGAATCAGTGTGTGATCAGCGGGACTGGAGAACATGATTAGTGAACTGAACCCATGATGTCCTGCTTGGATTGGGGATCAGAGTGGGTTTGATGAGGAATATTCGGCCTGAGCATTGGAGTGCGAGTGCGCGCGCGGGGGGGATACAGAAGTATCGAATCGGGACTCTGCATCAGTAGGTACTCAAAATCAAATGACACGGACTTGAGGGCAAAAAAACTGATAGGGACATCCCTACTAATGAGTAAAGACTAATATGCAAAGTGAAAGGAAGGAGATAGGTAGGGATGCAATGATACTACTTTTTTCAAACCAATACGATACCAATACTTGGATCAGAGTACCTACCAATACAGAGTACCAATGCAGATACCTTTACTACACAAAAAAATGCAATAAACTGGACGACCGGTTTTATTTTACTTTCTGCTTGTTACAACAAATGATGAACTCGATAAAAAAAATAAAATATTTATAAAAATGACCACAAAACCAAAATTTCAAGTGAAAAATAAAAATTTTCGATGAAATTATTGCAGAATTTCCCCATTGTAAGTATCAATTCATGGTATCGGTTAACTAACTGATACGAGTATGTTAGAATGTCGTCGGCACCGATACCTGATACCAGTATCAGTATTGGTGCATCCTTAGAGGTAGGGCTTAATAAGTTTATACTTCAACCTAGCTACCTTTCAAAATATGCATTATATATCGGAATCAATTTTATTCGCCAAGTATGAGGACAAACAAGGAATTTACTTCCGACAGATCATGCCTCTCTAGTGCAAACAAAGAAGTAAATATAAGAAAATCCCACTGAAGAAATAACTTATTAACTCGTAATGGGCATAAGATAAGGTGCAGATCCTGATCATGCAGCCGGTTTAACTGTTCATTAAAGTCACCACAGTGGGAAAGAAACTGTTTCACTGTCTGTTGGTCCTTGTCTGCAGGGTTCTGAGATGCCTGCGAGAGGGAAGCAGTTCAAAGAGATTGTGTGCAGGGTGGGAGGGGTTCTTTACTATGTTCACTACCCTCCTTTGAGTCCTTGCATAGTACAGGTCCTGAACAGAGGGTAGGGGGGGGGGCTCTGATATTATTGAATGTGAATATGTTTGAAATAAATAAAAATTCATTCATTCATTATTACTATCATGACATTGGTGTTAGAGAGGACAACTCACTGCTCCAGAGAGATGGGACAAATCCAGAGAAATAAATTCCTTAAAGTGATCAATATATTATCTGAATAGCTATCCATTTAGTGTTTTAATGTTTTTTCCCTTGAACATGTCATACTCACACATCGATGAGGTCAGGCTTCAGCACAGAAGGCACAGCTGTCTCCAGGTCATAAAGGCTGGTCTGAGAGCCGTAGCAAGTCACTTCAACCAGCCTTGTAGAAAAAGAACAATTCATCAATTATACTCCACGTATTTATTAAACAAAACAACCACTTCACAGCACAGACAAATGAAATTATTCATGTAAACAGACCCCAAACGGACATCTTGCAGCAGCTTTATCATGTTGTTTTTAATGCACACAAGTGTTCTGGTTTAGGCTGGAACTGACCTCTCCACCACGGCCAGTGAGTCACTGAAACGTGCAGCAAAAAGCTCTCCGATGAAATGTTCAGCCAAGCGTCCAACAGCTTGGAGCAGCGAGCTGAGGTCCCTGAGAGAACAGTGAAGGCGACGGCAGTCGTTCTCTGCACTGATGTTCAGTCTCCGACCTAAATAACAAAAAAAACAAAACAACAACAAAAAATAGACATGACGAATCAATCTTAGATCAAATCTAGGGAAGTTTCCTTGTTAACACTTTGCATGTTACTTACTTGAGCCATTGGTGACTACAAATTGGCGCAAACCCAAGTACACATCCAGATTTTCTTGCAGGACTGGAAACTTGAGACAGAATGGGAAAAATTAAACGAGACTCTACAACAAAAACTCATAAAAGACTTTTTATTCTTTTGGATGTGCAAATGTGCCATGTTAGTGTAGAAATGTATCAAGCACAGCAGAAAATAGAAGGAACTGTTTTATAACTATGGTAACCTGTTGTAGATACTCTTTTTTTCTTCTTTTGTTGTAAACATTGTGTGTGCTCCGTTATTCTGCGTTGTTCTGTGTTCAGTTTGTAAACCTGTTTGTTTATTAATATATATCTGATGCTGCTGTTGAGACCAAATTTCCCCTCGTGGGACAATGATTGTTCTGTTCTGTTCTAACACAACGTGTATATTCGTAGGAAGTAGGTTCAAACAAAAATCAGTTCAAAGCTGAATGTAAATAAAAATGAAATAAGTCACCAAAATATACATATAGCTCAGTGTAGTTCTTGGTACCTTAAACCCAATCACACTAAAACCAGAAACTAGTATGAGATGGAAAAAAAATCCTGTGAAAGTCATGAGACTTTTCAATCATTCCTATTATCTGCATCTTTTCATCTTCTTTTCTGCACTTTCAGAATTAAAGAGTCTTTTATTGAAGATGACCCTGTGCTTGGCTACAAAAAATGCAGGGTAGATTTTAATAGTGGTTAAAAACAAACAAATTCCAACCTAAAGTAAAGTTTTACCTTCTTTTTGCAGTCTGAAACATCAAATCAAACTATTTATATAGCACTTTTCATGCTCTTGGCAACACAAAGTGCTTCACATGATAAAAACAATTTAAAAACAATCAAACACAAAAACAACTGACCCTAACTCTCTGCTATCCCCCACCCCCATAAATGCTGTCTTGATTTCTAAATTAAAAACTCAATAAATAAACAAATGAACAAGTGGCTTGACAACACTGTGAGGAGACTATATGTATTTAGGGGGTCCATCCACAATTAGGAATCAGTCCACCCAGGACCACGACCGGATGAAACCACTGGAACCGGGTCAGAGCCGGACGAGGGCCACAGCACTGACACAGGGTTGCACAGAGGGACCCCGGCCCCCCAGCACAGACATTCCTGCAGAGGCAACTATACAGACCAAACCCCCAGTGTGGGCGACCCCCATGAGGAAACACTGAATTAAAAATGAATGATAAAAACATTAAATCATGTTCCAAACTCTTCTCCTCTGTTGTCCCCCGATGGTGGAATGACCTACCAAACTCGGTCCGATCCTCAGAGTCGGCAGCTACTTTTAAGAGCAGACTTAAGACTCACCTCTTTAAAGAACACTTTCAGTCTTAATGTAGGAGTAATTTATGATTTATGATAGCGATTTGAGAATTTATCTCTCACTAATAAAAAAAAAAAGAAATTTTTTTTTGATACACTTGATGTATCAGCGTCGGAATTAAACTGGACTCCAAACAGTCCGCCTCCTTATATTGTTTCCTTCTCTTTGATTTCTTGCTTGTATGTTCTCTCAATGTAAGTCGCTTTGGATAAAAGCGTCTGCTAAATGACAGTAGTAGTAGTAGTAACATTAAAAAGAAAAAGAACAAGTAAAATACAGTGATTCCTAATACAAATAAAAATTAAATGAATATAAATAATTAAAATAAATCATTAAGATGATTAAATCACTTAAAAGCTAAGATAAAAAGATATGTCTGGAGCCTCTTTGTAAAAACATGTACAGTCTCTGCAGCCCTGAGGTTCTCCAGCAGGCTGTTCCACAGACGAGGACCATAATGCTAGAATGAGGTCTCGCCGTTGGTTTTTTTGTACTGACTTCAGGAACAACTAAAAGTCCAGTACCAGTGGACCTCAGGGTCTGCGAGGGCTCATAATTTGCCCAAGACCAAAAATACATTTATAAGCAACTGAGTACTACATACTCTGTTTTGGACAAGCTCAGCTTATTGCATAAGAAATCATTCAATGAAGTCTGTTTATAACAATGTTTTAACTTTGCAGACACCTGGTGCACAACTTTACTCAAGTCTACCAACAATCAAGTAGTCCAGCACAAACATCAGCAGTCCATTACTGTAAAGATACATTACACATAAAAGTTTCATATGAAACCAGGCGTTTCAGGTGCTAAACAGCTGTTAAACAAGTTCCAAATCTCAGCTTAAAAACAGAATATCTAAATATCTGTTGTGAGTAATTCACTCAAAATTAAACCATAAACTGGTTTAGTTTCACAGTAACTTTCAGGATGTCTGTGAAATCTTACCAGAATAGAGAATGCATGGGATGGGAGCAGCTCCATCACCTTGGCAACCACTTCCAGACTCTGACGTAGATACCTTTGCCACTCAGTCTGTTGCTATAGTTACCAAATAGAGAAGATTTAGACTTTGAAGTAAAGGACAGATGCACCTCTGTGGTGTGTGCAGGTTAACAAGGTAATCTTATTGTAAATTTGAATTTAACTCTCGGTACGGGGTCAATGATCTCATTAGTAGGAAAGAAAAAATTGTTGGGGGTAAAAATGTTCTTACATCATCATCCAGAGTCTCATCATCAAGCTCTTCCAACTGGGCCTGATTGCATCTAAACTGTATGCGATTCAGAACTTCTCGTAAAAGAAGAACTAAGGCATCTTTGTACCTGCCAAACCACAAATGGTTTTATTACAGAAACTTTAAAATATGTATAGCAGCAAAAAATTACATATGGTTAACTTTGATTTTTCATGTGTAGTTGAAATATTATGTGAACCTCTGGATTCAGAAAACAGGCTTTTTGGTGGAACTTACCTATTAAGAACACTTTCTCGGTCGGCAAGTCTGCTTTTAATTTTGGTTGTAAGAAAATCCAAAAACACACTCCAAATATCCAAACATGCAAAGTATCCCTCGTGGGTCGGCTGCAAATTCAACGAGAAGCAGGTCTGAATGACATCTGCAGCAATCAGAGTCATTAAATAAAGAAGCAACAGAATTCTGAGTACCTGGTTGAAGGTGTATTTGAAAAGCAGAGCCAGAAACTCCACAATGGGAAACTGAGGGCTTGACTCAATCCTCCTCAAGTGAACACTGACAAACAGGCGCAGAAAATCTGTAAACTTCTCCAAGTAACTGAAAGATCAGAAAAGAGATCGAAACCAAACATCATCACTACTTAGATCTTCCTGTTATGTATGTTAGTTATTTCAGGCTCTTAGATGATTAATGTCAAGTTCATTTCCAAAAATCAGTAGCAATCTCCTGGTTAACTGACCACATGCCAAAGTGTAAGAAGTTAAACCCTTAATGTGTCCAATATACTTCGTGTGATTCCTGGTATTGTAAATTCTCTTGGATAAAAAGTGTTAATGTAACAATAAAAAAATCTTTTAGATTCAAGCTTATTTCGTTTTGTAAATGCAACGGCACGTTTCCAAATTTTACAAGCCAGATACATGTATTAAAAAAAGAGGACAGATTAGATCAACTATACCATCAAGTCCACAGATAAAAGTCTTGACCTACATTTCTGTCAGATTATTCATTTTCTGAAACATGCAAGGTCAAGTTAATGCTGAAGAATGAATAAGTTCAAAGTAAATCCATATGTAAGTATAAACACTTGGTTTGTATCAGCAACGAAAGACACAACAATCTAAAAACCTTCCAGTTAAGACAAAAAGAAATATTTCCGCCATTTTGAAGCATTTATTTGTATAAGTTATGAATAATGATCATTTTTAACGGCCGGTCATAGTCTAAGGGGAAGGAGATCGCCTCTCGATGGGGAGACCAGGGTTCAATCCCCGGTGCCAGCACGCCATGTGTTGAAGTATCCTTAAGCAAGATACTGAACCCCACAACTGCCCCCCCCGTACAACAAGGCTGCCCTCTGCTCCTCAGAGATGAGGATGGATCAAATGCAGAGCCTGAACTGATTACTATTATTATTCTAGTTGTCAGTCAATCATCTGCACCCTCTTATTCCTGTTCAGGGTCACCAGGAGCTGGTGTCTGTCTCCAGTGGTCACTGGGTGAGAGGTGGGGCTACACCTGGACAGGTCATCAGTACATCACAGGGTAACATATAGACCAAACAACCACTCACACCGAGGGACAATTTAGATTTAACCTCAAGTA
The DNA here is from genome assembly GCA_006937955.1 of Pachypanchax playfairii. NCBI lineage: Eukaryota > Metazoa > Chordata > Actinopteri > Cyprinodontiformes > Aplocheilidae > Pachypanchax > Pachypanchax playfairii. The sequence continues at coordinate 356,633 of SSNP01000271.1, forward strand.
TGTTTCTGGTCTGTGTGATGAAGCTGGAGTCCCTGGAGAAAACACACACATGCACGAGGAGAACATGTGAACTGCACGCAGAAACCTGGCCTGGTTTCAAACCCAGGTCCTTCTCACTGCAACGCAACAGAGCTACCCACTGCACCACATGCGGCCCGCTGTTAGTTGTAAAAAGTATAAAATATAAATAAATATATAAATAGTAACATAATACACACATTAATGCTAACTTCCAGAATGGCCTCAGTTTAGAGAAAAAAAAAACAGCTGACATCTGAAAAAACTGATGCAGCAAAGCTTTAACAGGATATTTACCATCTCAAAACAGCTCCATTTGCAAGGATTTCCCATTCATGAATTTAAAATATTTTCAATTCTGTGAACAGCCTTATATAAGGATTATTCTATTCTATATTTATCGTTACACTGTATTTTGGCGAATATATTAAAGACCCACGCCTATGAAAATCATGTTTATCATGTTGTTAACATGTTCTTGTGGTGTGTTTCTGATGCTAGAGGACACATCTGAAGACAATTAAGCTCAAAATTACATTTCTGAGTATTTCTGTATTCAAATTGCAGACGCTAAAATGTGTCTAAAACAGACCGGATTTGTGATGTAGAAACTCCACTGGGTGGGGCCAGAAGCCCCTCTTCCGAGCTAGCATAAACAGAGAGCTCTAAGCAACAGGGAGGGGCAGGGGATCCTCCATGTCAACGGTTCCGCCCACAGCACAGAGGTAAATTGCTAATGAGCTACAGCCGCAATGCAGAAACTACATCCTAGAGAACGGCACAAGTTTAGTGGTTTTGAGTAAAAACGCCATAATCATGATTTAAATCCAACGAGACGCTTTAAAATAACTCAGGAGATGATCGGAGCGGGTCTTTAAGAAGTTCTGGTTAAATTTCAACCCTTCATGCACTAGAAGTGCCACGTTTCTCTGCTGTAATAACAGTTTTAAATAAAACTGACAGCGATATAAAAGGTTTATGAAATAAAGTGAAGCACTACGAAGTTTTGCAGTATTTTTAGGCAGACCAAATCTACTTTACTTTCTACCAGGTAAAGACTAGTCATCATCTTAGTCTGTTATATGTAAACTCTGTTTTTATGTAGTAAGGTAGTTCAAGAAGCCCTCTGCAGTGAGCTCGATATTAATTATAGATTTTACACAGAAATATAATTCTAAATAGCCAAAAAATCCCTTTACCTTTTAGTTAAATGGGACATTTTTCCTTTTGTAGAAAGTAAAAAAAATATGGTGCCCAACTAGGCAGCAGAGAAGAGCAGACATAAAAATAAATAATGTTTTGACAGCTAACATAAAAGGAAATGTGACTGTGTAATTTCTGTCTGCTCGTGAGGTCTGAATAGAACAAAGCCAAATATAACCAGTTAAAACAGGAAAATCTACCTTTTAAACACATTGATATGAACTAAAAACACTTTGGGTTTGTAAACTGGGCCTCTCACCTCTCATCAAGTTCCTGCAAGCGGCTCTTGACTGTATGAGCATTGTTCTCTCGGGTTAGCCTCTGGAGGAGAAAGAACGTCTGCTGGAACATCCTCAGCAGATACTCCTCAAAGTCCATTGGTACACAGTTCTTTGATACGAGTTCATTAACACAGGTCATTGCAAGCACGCCAAGCCGAGCGCGATCCACCTTACTGACTTCACCCTGCTGTCCATTTCGACCCTCTCCATTGGCTGTTGGCACCGTTCCAGGATTGAGCTGTCCGTTAGAAGTGGAGGAGATCAAAGATCCCATCTTGACCTTCGACCGAAGATCACAACCAAAACGTGCAAAGTGGAAAATGGATGCCAGCAGGGTGGGTGTAATACTTGTGGACAGAGGGATCCAGCTGAACAGGTGAGCCAAACACTCCATAACAAGACAACAGAGCTGATGACTGTCATTGTCCAGCGAAGCCATGGGCTGACAAAGAAGCTTCGAGTACTGGCTGCCCTGAAACAAACTCCCCAGCAGCTCCACTAAAGGATTTAACAAACAGGTGGTTTAACATAAACTTTTTGATAAAGGTAAAGTCCAAACAAGCAATATTGGATTATTTCAGACAATTCACTTACTACTTTCCCTTGAGGTGGGTGATGGAGGGGGAGTAGAAGCTATGACACTGTGCTTGTCCCAGTAAGTCTCTAAAATACCTGCATAAAAACCCAAGAAACTATTTACTGACTTGTTATAAAGAGGCTTCTACAAACAGTGAACTAAGTATCACATAAATGTCATCATTATTTTAATTAAACTTACACAATGACGTTCACTTTTAGTGTGAAAGCAGATTATTAATACGAAACAAGTTAATTTCTTGATGTCAGAAAAATAATGTGAGCATGTTAGAGGCAGTTCTTACCAGTCAGCAGCCCGAGCACAGCCGGTACCTGCTCCAGCAGCAGTTTACGCAGCTCATCTTTCCTGGCAACGCTGAGGTCTTCTCGAGGACATGCCAGCTCCTCGGATGTGGTTTTCAACATCATCAACCCCAGTGTAGAAAGGGCCGGGGTCTGGATCAGCTGTAGGTCACAACAAGAAGCAACAATCAGCGAGATAAAATCAATTTGTCAACTTACTCCAAGTCACTCAAAACAACTTTCAGCCGCTTTCACTTATACTTAAAAAGGTGCAATATGTAAGAATTAGACCATGTTGTCAAACCGAGTTCCGCAGTTCATGTAGAAAAACAAAACCGTCCACTCTCAGCCACTCACCCCCTCCCTGACGTTTCTGCTGAGTTGCCAGTTCCAATGTTGATCCTGGTTTAGTTTCTCTTATATTTGTTCAATTTTTGAGAATGTCTGTTTCTGAAGGTCTATTTGTTCAGCGTTGAGTTTTCCTAAGTGTGTTTGAACGCCCCATCACATGCAGCTCAGCTGATCAGTAGGAAGGATGTGGTGGTTTCTTGGTTGAATTCCAGCTGCTTGTGTTGAAGACTTGGCAGCCTTGTAGACTCACATGTGATTCACTATGGAAGCTTTTTTAGCTTTTATAAAATGACAGAAACTAGAGACCACCCAGCTGACTGAGATCCAGATCTGTTACAATGTGAATTTATTTTCAACATCAGTGGGACATTAAACTGTTGGGTTAGTATTTACCTGTAAACTGTACCTTTAAAGCCCAACGAGATACTTCAGGAAAGAAACATGGGAACACAGCAGATTTCTTGTGGAACCTTTAAAGAAGTGCTCCAGTAAAATGTGTACAAGGTTTTTCCAAGCCAGATTCCATGTAAATGTCGAATCCTTTTTATTTTTTAAAAATCCTCTTTTTGTAGAGAGCAATCACTAACAAAAACATTATCCAAGTAAACGTGTTGACCAATAGCAGAAGCTGTGGTTCTTTGGCAAATGCAACTTGATCTCAGACAATTTGACACATTGACATCACCATCATCATTATCAATTACTGATAAACCCCACTCTCACTCAATGTGACATTAACCGAGTGGCTATATGCTGGGTTTACCTGAAGGGTGCTTGTGAAGAAATCATGGTAGAACATGGGCCAGTCTTGGCGACCGATGTCTACGATGACTTTGCAGAGTTTGTTACGAATGAAATAGGGCACCGTTTTGTGCTGAGCGAGCAGGAGTTTGGGCAAACAGCTGCGAATCTCCATCTTGTCTTGTGATGCTACACCGATCCACATTTTGTTCACTAGATTCTTACAAATACAAAAACAAAAGGTGACTAAGTTTTCAACTCTGTGTCAAAATTAAACAACCTTTATTTACACAACTGATCTATTATATTATGAGTTTATCTCATAAATTTATACTACAGCATTTTACTTCAGGTAATACTAAGAAATTACATGAAAAAATGGGACACAAGAAACAGGTGTAACAAATTCAGACTGCAAAAACACATCTTCCTGTGTTCAAAGCCGTTCTTTTCTATAAGAACTGGCACATTTTCTACACATCAAAGGGGAATAGGAACCTAGAAAGGACTTTGAACTTATTCCGCCAACATGACTTACTTCGAATACTGAGAGACTGTACATCATTACATACTCATTCCGAGTATGAGAGAGGAAGAACAAGCAGTGGCGCCATGCTCCGCTCTGCTGTGCAAAGTTATTCAGCAACTCTTCTGCAGAAAAAAAGGAAGCAACCATGAGATCTACTCAGGCTTTCATGACACTGTGGCACTTTACCCACAGACAAACTGAAACTAACATGCTGCAATACAGGAAGTGTTAAAGAGTGCAAAAAGTACATAATAAAAAATATTCACTTTAAAGATTCAAAGATTTATCTTGCAGAAAACACCAAGTATTAAAAAACTTTGCAGGGAAAAGTATCAGACAGAAAAACCAAAGTGAAAGACATGTTCTATCTCTGTTGGGGTTTTTGCAGGTGAAGCTGAAATGTGACATTCACTTTAAAAAATTCGGAATGAATTTGTCAGTTAAAGTTACCGACAGTAAAAGAAGAAGAGGAGGAAGAGGGATCAAGGTCCATTAACGAATCAGATGTCTCAGATTTGAACTACTGGTGAGTGATCACATGATGCTGCATCACTGATCATTTTCTCCTGTTTTTACTCCCCCTGAACTAAACAAAGTCATAATTGGTGATGAAATAAACAGGCTGATAATGAACCAGTGACACATTTTGGAGCTGAAACAAACTTTCTTTTAAAAATACAACTTCTTGTTTACATTTTGTTCTGATAATTATTTTCTCCTTTGTGCTCAAGTATCCTGCCAACTGTAAACACAAGTCTTACAACAGTTTTAATTAAAGAATTATGATTGAACTGTTCCCATTATATAGCATCACTTTCAGAAATACAGACTAGATATTCAAATGCAAGCTGGAAATTAGAGCCAAAACCTTAAGCCCCCCCACCAAAGTAAACAAATAGGACATTTATCTTTTTAAAAAAAATATTCTGACCTCAGCTGGTTGGTGTAGTTCCTAACTTGCAGATATATGTTAAAATATTTAGTGTTCTAATATGCTTAGCTGTAATTTGATGCTAAAAAACCCACTATGACTGTGTGTTGGTGAGTGGGCGGGACATTCAGCTCCAAGGTGCCTACTCTGGTTTCAAAACAACCGCATGGCTGAACCCTTAGACGGGATAACAAGGCTTCACTTTTTAGCAGCAGAAAAATACAGAGATGTTCCATCCCTTATTTCTACATTATAGCATGGAAAAAATGTCCTCTTTAAGTTTCATATTCTAACTCTTGTTCATTTTTGGATAACAGAAAGAAACTGTTTTCTGGAACCATGCAGATATACATGATAAATGTAAACGTACCTATTTCCCTTTTCCGCTCATTTGTTGTGCAGCTGTGAAAGAACTCATTCATTAGGTTCTCCAATGCTCGTAGAGATGCCTCCTCTGAAGCCTAAGCAAAAAGAAAACAGAAGGTCAAGCAGAAAAAGAATTTACAGATTATTGCGTAACACTTAAAATACAAACCCTGTAGTTTCAATTAGCACAGCAAAAAAAGTGACGCCTTTCCAGTTGGGAGATAAAGTGTGTTTGTTCTGTTCACAGCAAAGTCCACCTGCTATACATTACCATGTATTTCCGTTAGTGTATTGAAACATAAGGATTTGTGGTAGGTTCTTCTGTGGTTATACAAGTATTAAGAGCATGCAGGTCGATACCATCTGCCTCAGTGATTGGCTGGAACCTTCCCTCAGTTCACAAGTCAGAACCTGCAGATTTAATGTTCTCACTCTCTGCAGTGTCACAAGTTGTCACGGGTTGGTGTTTCTGCACAATCTCTCAGGACGGCGAGATGCAATGTAAAAGCTGCGGTCTGAGAGAAGAAGCTCAGTCTCCTTGTACAAACTGACCTTTTAAAGAAACGTCCATGCAGGCAACTTTAAATTCCTTAAATAAGCCACAACTTGCTAAGGCACAACAATACAAACAACTTGGACAGCTGTCAAACCTCAAACTGATGCAGCTATAGAGAAAATCAGCTTCAGTTGTTTTTACTTTTTTCACCAAAAGACTCAGCTGAAATCAGACAATATTTGGACAAAGTTGGCATGTTAAACAGAACTTACCATGTTCAGATGATTCAGAAAAATATCTTCAGTTGGTGATTAATTACCGTTACAGACCAACATGAGTAACTTGGTCCAGTCTAACCAAGCTGGTAACAGCTCATTATGGTCTGTACGGCTGCATTTACCCAGAGAGGGTGGACGAAATCACTAATAAAATCAGACTATTATATTTATTTTTGCCTAAAACGCAAGAAGGCTGATGGTTGCAGCATCTATCTCAGGATGACGATTAGCTGCATTGTTAAATTAGCACTTCGGTTTTATTTTGAGTGGAAAACTGAGCTACCTTCACCTTTCTGCACTGGTACAGCCTGAAGAATTACTTAACGCTCACTGTCTGCCATTTCGACGCAGACTTAGCTGCTAACGCTATACCGGATGGCTAAAGCTGTTAGCTTTCCTTAAGACATCACAGTTATAAGCTCATGCTCCCGTGATAAAGGTCGATCTGCATTTACAGGTTTTCATTTTAAAACTAATTAATATACACATCTAGGGTTTCTAAATAAAATCACAAAGTGCTATGCACGGTGGCTCCTGAAGTGTCTCTTCTCCTAAGCTTTGGGCGGCTCAGTCAGGTCGGTAAGCTAGCTGCAGGTTCACTTCGCAACTTCCTCTTTCGGCACTACCAACCAGCCTACGTCAGACGTTCTGCGTCAGACACCGCGTCCATTATGTAAAACTTCATTAACCCATACTCGTCTTGTTTTAATGTGGGATTACAGTTACAATGGAATTAAAGGTTGAATATGGAACAATTTCCTAAAAAGCAATATTAAAAAAAAAAAAAAAAAAAAAACTTCCACAGGGCGTTTAGACAGGTGCAGAATGAAAGTACATTTTTTCCTTTAAAATATATATTTAAATTAAAATTTAATAAAATATTTATTTTTGACTCTACAATGTTGGCATTACGTTTACATCTACCAGCCAATAGCGGGCACCACTGCAGGTTTCCTAATATGGTAAATAGTTTGAGGCTGGTACTGTGGAAAATGGCATACATACATACACACACTCACTGACCATTTTATTAGTGTTGTGGCAGAGATTTTGGTTAAAAATAAGTAAAGCGAATGAATCTTTATAAAGGAAGGATTTATTCCATAAAATCATGCATGAAATGAGAGTGTTCAGATAAATGCAAAGGCAGATGCAAAAAGACTCTGGAGGTCACTGCAGCTTGTCTGTTTTTATAGGTACGCTGATACCGTGAGCTATCAGAATATGGTCATCATAGCTAGTATGTCTGAGACTGCAGCTACAAGCTTAATCAAGAACTTAATTCCCTTGTCTGTATAAATGTTACTAAAATTCTGCCTTCTCATTAGGCACACCTGTCCAACTGCTCGTTAACACAAATTTCTAATTAGCCAATCACATGGTGGCAACTCAATGTATTTAGGCATGTAGACATGATCAAGACAAGCTGCTGCATGTCAAACCAGCATCAGAATGGGGAATGAAGGTGATTTAAGTGATTTTGAACATGGTTGTTGGTGCCAGACGGGCTGGTCTGAGTATTTCAGAAACTGCTGATCTACTGGGATTTTCACGCACAACCATCTCTAGGGTTTACAGAGAATGGTCCCAAAAAGAAAAAATATCCAGTGAGCGGCAGTTCTGTGGGCGGAAATGCCTTGTTGATGCCAGATGTCAGAGGAGAATGGCCCGACTGGTTCAAGCTGATAGAAAGACAAAAGTAACTAAAATAACCACTCGTTACAATCAAGATATGCAGAAGAGCATCTCTGAACACACAACATGTTGAACCTTGAGACAGATGGTCTACAGCAGCAGAAGACCACACCAGGTACCACTCCTGTCAGCTAAAAACAGGAAACTGAGGCTACAATTTACACAGACTCACTAAAACTGGACAATAGAAGATGGAAAAACGTTGCCTGGTCTGATGAGTCTCGATTTCTGCTGCGACATTCGGATGGTAGGGTCAGAATTTGGCGTCAACAACATGAAAGCATGGATCCATCCTGCCTTGTATCAACGGTTCAGGCTGGTGGTGGTGGTGTAATGGTGTGGGGAATATTTTCTTGGCACTCTTTGGGCCCCTTGGTACCAATTGAGCATCGTTAGAACGCCACAGCCTACCTGAGTATTGTTGCTGACCATGTCCATCCCTTTATGACCACAATGTACCCAACTTCTGATGGCTACTTTCAGCAGGATAATGCGCCATGTCATAAAGCTGGAATCATCTCGGACTGGTTTCTTGAACATGACAATGAGTTCACTGAACTCAAATGGCCTCCACAGTCACCAGATCTCAATCCAATAGAGCATCTTTGGGATGTGGTGGAACGGGAGATTTGCATCATGGATGTGCAGCTGACAAACCTGCAGCAACTGTGTGATGCCATCATGTCAATATGGGAGGTGGGGGTACCAGCCCTCCCTACTCTGGGCGCACGGGGTCGGTGCCTTGGCAGCTGCTGCTGATCCGCTGCTACCGATGCAGATGGCTCCTATGATGGCATTTCCTGGCTCATCTGTGCTCAGCCCGCTGTTTTTGTAGCTTTTAAGTGTGTGTGTGTGTGTATATGGTCGATGGGTTGGGTTGGGATGGGGGTTTTACTTTTTAAGTAAAGGGGGGGGTTGGGGGGTTGTGGGGTCATTTTAAATCTGTAAAGCACTTTGATAAACTTTTGTTTGAAAAGCGCTTTATAAATAAAGTTTTGTTTGTTTGTTTGTTTGATGATTTGGGCTTTTTTTGCAGCCACAGAATTTGCACACTTGTTAGTAGAGGAGTCGAGCACAAACTCCTCTGTATGTTAAAATATTCTGGATTCAAATGTGAGGCTGGCTGCTTGGCAGCAAGAGCTTAGCTTTTATTGGCTCACACAAGAGGACATGATAAATAAACAAGGTCCAAAGCCCCAGCAAATTTCCTTTACAATGACACAGGAGACTGACAGGGTCAAACAGGAGATGATCACTTCAAGGTTGTGATGCTAAAGAAGGTTCTATAAGGATCAAGAGACAGATCGTGCAGTTGTATTTTCATGACTTTTAAGAAACTAGTAACAACTAGATGACCTTTTATTTCCTGATATGTAAAACTGAAACTAAAACACAGTATGGTTTTATTTTGGGCACTAACTGATTAAAATGAAAAGTAATAAAATTAGATTTTAAAATCTTCAATATTATCACATTCTAAGAAGTTACAGTAAGTTTAGTTAAGATGTTCTACAAGGGAACATCCAAGTGCCTTCAAGATATTTTTCCCTTGACTGGATCAGTGTGAGCATCTGTCCCTGTTGGGTCAGGGTTATTAATCTTTTTCTGAAAGATGTGCAGTCTTTGTGCTTGGATGTTATATGCCCATGCTCTGTCCACACCATTGCCCTCCACCCTGCAGGGTTTCCAGTCTGCGAGGGGAAAACGACCTGCAACCACTAAGGCATCATCAGGTAGCTCCGCCTGCAACTTCTCCTGCAATAATGGAAGCTAAGAACAACAGAGACAGCAGTGGATTAAATGAGTTTATATTTTCTAGGAAAAGATAGTGTTTGTAGTTCTAAGAATGATTTCAACAAGTTTTTAATCATCTGGTTTAAACAGAAATAGGCACAAAGCTGCAGTTTCATAAAGGAAATGTGAATAAACCAACTTGCCTTTTACATCTAAAAGACAGATATAATATTCTGTAACATCTTGTCATAATATTATTTCCATTATAAAACTCACCACGCTGGGAGCCAAAAAAACTGTGATATTCTTGCATTTCGTCAAGTCGACCTGTAAAGAAATACAAAGCAGCATATAAATAGCTTTAAGTTTTAGCAGTTTGATAATAAATATTACTTACTGAATTATCCCATGGAAAACCCCTTTTTATTTACCTTTTAAATGAAGGTTATTGATTGATTGATAAGTTGGTTGGTTGGTGTGTTGGTTGGTCTTCAAAGTAAATTTTTGTGTTTTGCTGTCACTTTTACTTTATTTACTCTCTGATCATGTTACATCAATATGAACAAAACAAAAAGATTCAAACTTTTGTATTTAGAACTTAAAGGTCCAATATGTAGAATGTTACAGGTAAATACTAACCCAACAGTTTAATGTCCCTCTGATGTTTAAAGTAAAGTTACTGTCACGGGCTCAGTGATCTTGTTGACCCACATTGCAGGACTCAGACACAGACAGCAGCTCAGGTGCAAAGGTGAAAGGTTTATTTACAGTGTTTATATACAGTGGTGAAATGTGCTCGGTGATTTGGTGCACCAGGGAGAGTCTCAGAACTGCAAGGGAGAGGAGAGTTAGTTCAGGTGCCACAACGAATGAGCTGGAGATATTGCAGGAAGAGGACGTAAACGACTCACGGGAGATTTGACGATGGTGTTGCTCGAAGGGAGGGCAGGTCCAGTGCGGTGCTGTGCAGGGAGGTGGTGAGTCCAGGTCGGGCGAGGATGCCGGAGGGAGACAGACAGGACTTGAGGCGATCAGCCGCTGGACAGGGAAGAACACTCGGGAACACGAGAAGCAGGGTGACCAATCCTGGGAAGAACAGGGTTTTTCCGGAATAGCGCTACAACTGGTGGCAGCTTGTTGGAGTAGCTCTGTGACTTTGCTAGCACTTGCTAGCATTTTTTTTGTTCTTTTTGAGTATTTCTTGCTAGTTTTTTCTTCTGGAAATATTTTCTAAATACTTTTCTTCTGATTTGGGTGCTGTGCTGATTGAGTTTTTTGCCTGATTTGTCACTTTTTTGCCACTTGTTATGATGCGTAACCATGGCAACAAGAGACTTGTTTACAAGAAAGAGCAACTAACTGACATTTCTAAGGCTGAAATAATCCTCAAATTGAAACTCTGGATCCCTGATGAGCTCAAAAGAAGAAAACATGGATGTAGAACAGGAGCAAAGTGAAGAGAGAGAAAGAGGAAGTTTAAACCTTCACTTCCATCAGTCATATTGACAAATGTGAGATCTCTTTGCTAACAAAATGGATGAACTTGAAGCTCTG
>SSNP01000271.1:368180-406375 GCA_006937955.1 Pachypanchax playfairii
TTTGATTTGATTTGATTTGATTTGTTAGGTGCACACAGGGAAATCACAAAATGTTTCTCAAAAAGGTTTCAAAAATCACAAGGAGTAAATAACAAGGACGGCACACGGGAGCTACCATTAAGGTCAACAACCAGGCCCTGACTGAAGGTCTGCCTCTGGCTTAAGTAGCACCCTGCTCCTCATCAGCGCTGATCGCCGCCAGGTGTAGGTAATCTGCCTCACACTCCAGCGCAGCTCCTCACTGAAAGAAGATGACTCACCCGACACAGAAAACACAGCACACACCAACACTGAACCTGACAGTTACATTGTAACAGATCTGGATCTCAGTCAGCTGGGTGGTCTCTAGTTTCTGTTCCAGGACAGAATCATTGTTTACAATAACTATTCCACATCCAGACTTCCTGGTTCCATAGTGAATCACATGTCAACCTGCAGGTTACCAAGTCTTCAACACAAGCAGCTGGAATTCCACAACGACCAGCAGCCCTGAGGTAACTAGTAGTAAACCTAAGAAACCACCACATCCTTCCCAAAAACTGAACTAATACAAGAGAAACTAAACCAGGATCAACATTGGACCTGGCAACCCAGCAGATACATCGGGGAGGGGAGGGGGGGAATGATTGACTGCAGAGGGGTTAATTTTTTTACATGAACTGCAGGACTCTGATTTGACCACAAGGTCTAATTCTTACATATTGTACCTTTTAAAGAGTCCCTTCCATTAAAAACGTTTTTTCTGAGGTTTCTGCTGAATATTTTAGCTCCACAGGTGTTCTTACCTTCATAGTGGGTGAAAACAGGTCAACAACTTCTCTTTCAGTTTTAATCTCAAACTACGCAGGTGGTGATAAAACCCGAGTTCTCCCGAGTTCTAACGGCCTGTATCTGTTTCATCACAACTCCTTTGTTCGTTAGTATTCATCAGCTCCTGCAGTTGAAACCACACCTAGCATGCTGCTAGCTAAAAGCTGTTAGCATAAGACGTAGCAAACAGGAAGACGCAACGTCTGATGTTGCCATGCACAGCAGGGCAGGAAACAGTATACTTTGCTCTCATAGGCTAGTTTGTTAGCCAATCAGAGTCCAGCAAATTCGAATAATGAATATGAACGAGCTGCTGACGAAGCCTGACACACCACCCGAATTTTAATACAGACAGATTGAAAAATCTGTTAATCAGTGTTTCTTAACGTTTTTTAGATATAAAATGTTTCATATTACTGGTTAATATTATTGGTTAGGGTTAACCCTAACCCTACGTTAAGAAATAACCAAAAAGTGTACCTTTAATACTTGCCTTTTTGACTAAATTAATATTTTGCCTCTTCATATATTAATGATCTTTTTTGCCTCCATTTTGCCTTTTTTTGTTTTATTGGTGTATGTGTTACAGATTTGTTATATTTAGTAGGGATGCACCGCAAATTTGGCCACTGAAAATCTTCGGCCCAAAAATGCTTTTCCAGTTTTCAGCCAAATTACCTAAATCACCGAAACAACACGGCGGAAACTTATGACGTCATGAGTAAACAGCGCCGCCATAAAAAGGGCTGCAGTTGATTTGGGAATATAAATAAATGCTGTTGGGTCTATGTGCTCAGTGTTCGGGATTTACCTGCAGTTAAAGTGGTGGTCAACAATGTTCCAAATGACTCATGACTTTTTTTTTTTTTAAAGAGTCTAGCAACAAATCTGGAAACATTTCTGACAACCGTTAGCTGCTTTCTGTGAAACTTTGTTGTGATATTCCCTGCAGATAAGAGACTCAGCTTGTTCTTTATTGTGGCAGAAGCTTGTCTGCACTAAGCTGCATGCACACATTTTTTTACAAATACATAACTGAAAAGTGGTGTGTGTGTAATTATTCATCCCCCTGAGTCAATACTGTGTAGAACCACCTTTTGCTGCAATTCCAGCTGCCAGTCTTTTAGGGTATGTCTCTACCAGCTTTGCACATCTAGAGACTGAAATTCTTGAACATTCTTCTTTGTAAAACAGCTCCAGCTCAGTCAGATTAGATGGACAGCGTTTGTGAACAGCAGTTTTCAGATCTTGCCACAGATTCTGGATTGGATTTAGATCTGGACTTTGACTGGGCCATTCTAACACATGGATATGTTTTGTTTTAAACCATTCCATTGTTGCCCTGGCTTTATGTTTAGGGTCGTTGTCCTGCTGGAAGGTGAACCTCTGACCCAGTCTCAAGTCTTTTACAGACTCCAAGAGGTTTTCTACCAAGATTGCCCTGTATTTGGCTCCATCCATCTTCCCATCAACTCTGACAAGCATCCCTGTCCCTGCTGAAGAGAAGCACACCCAGATCATGATGCTGCCTCCACCATATTTGACAGTGGGGATGGTGTGTTCAGAGTGATGTGCAGTGTTAGTTTCCCGCCACACAGTGTTTTGCATTTTGGTCTCATCTGACCAGAACACCTTCTTCCACATGTTTGCTGTGTCCCCCACATGGCTTGTGGCAAACTGCAAACGGGACTTCTTATGGTTTTCTTTTAACAATAGCTTTCTTCTTGCCACTCTTCCATAAAGACCAACTTTGTGCAGTGCATGACTAATAGTTGTCTTATGGACAGATTCCCCCACCTGAGCTGTAGATCTCTGCAGCTCGTCCAGAGTCACCATGGGCCTCTTGGCTGTATTTCTGATCAGTGCTCTCCTTGTTCGGCCTGTGAGTTTAGGTGGACGGCCTTGTCTTGGTAGATTTACAGTTGTGCCATACTCCTTCCATTTCTGAACTATTGTTTGAACAGTGCTCCGTGGGATGTTCAATGCTTGGGAAATCTTTTTGTAGCCTAAGCCTGATTTAAATATCTCAATAACTTTATCTCTGACCTGTCTGGTGTGTTCTTTGGACTTCATGGTGTTGTTGCTCCCAACATTCTCTTAGACAACCTCTGAGACCGTCACAGTGCAGCTGTATTTGTACTGACATTAGATTACACACAGGTGCACTCTATTTAGTCATTAGCACTCATCAGGCAATGTCTATGGGCAACTAACTGCACTCAGACCAAAGGGGCTGAATAATTACGCACACCTCTCTCTTCAGTTATGTATTTGTAAAAAATGTTTGGAATCATGTCTGATTTTCATTCCACTTCTCACCACTTTGTATTGGTCTTTCACATGGAATTCCAATAAAATTTATTCATGTTTGTGGCCGTAATGTGACAAAATGTGGAAAACTTCAAGGGGGCTGAATAGTTTTACAAGCCACTGTACCCCACTTATTTTACAAAGTACTAAAAACATATTTTTGAGAGATCTCAGCAATTTTCAGAGCTAGACATTTTGTTCAGACAATAACTGACAATCATTTTTTCGGTGTTTCGGTTTTGGCCAAGAATTTTCATTTCGGTGCATCCCTAATATTTTGATTTGTTTTCATACATTTGTTCATTAAAGTTCTTTTGCTTGTTGCACTGACACTTGAAAAGTTTTACAAAAACTGAGTTCTTTAGACTGACAGAAGTAGTTGGTCCAGGATCCTGTTTTTCAGTTCTGATCCAAATCTTTTGACCATAGGAATGATGGCGGACCAGTAAACAGAGAGCTCTGAGCTCAGCTTCTGTCCATCTGTCTCTCACAAACAAGAAACCAAAATTTTTCTGTTTCTTTGTCTGAGGAAACCAAACAATTTTCCAGGTTTTGCAACAGTGGACCAGATCTTCACCTTTGCAGACCTGCTGAGGCCGTGGAGGAGGATTATTTTAGAATAAGCTCATTATCACCTAAAATGGTTTCTTCATTAAAAAAAATGCAAATAGCCAGAAAAATGACATTGTGATTCTAAAAAAATAACATATGGACAAACTGCCAAACCTTCCAGAGATCTTCTCTTCGGTATGAAACCTCTCCATGATGACCAGATCTCCACGCATGAAAGCGAGCCAGACGCACGAGCCAGGGGTTGAGCTCATAACCAACAGCTGGACTGAAACCACAACGAAAGGCTTCCAGGACCTTCAGGATTCAAATAACAACTCGGATGACTATGTGGAATAAAAAAGGTTAAAATATCTCCCTCTTACTTACAATACGACCATCTCCAGATCCCAAATCCACAACACCCCCCTTTCGACCTCTCAGCAACGTCATCACATTTTGTACTTGAGCTTTGCTGGCAGGAACGTAGGGAACCTACAGGAGAATATACAGACGTGAGGTTTGAAGAAACTGAGCGATGTTCAAAGTTTCCAGATGTGCATCACACCTGGAGCTTCAATGGGACTTTTCGGAAGCCTGGTTGGAGGATTCCCACCCACATGGTGTAAACAGCGAGCCCGGTGCCAGCGGCTATCTGAGCAACACCCCACCCCCCGAGGCTTCTGGTCCTGAGATCTGTGAAGACCTCCTCAGGTGTGTCGTCATCCATCAGGTAAAACTTTCAAAGGTGATGATGAAGCAGAGACGTTTATCTGTTTGATAACTTTAAAAAGCACAATAACTTTAGAGATCTAAACATCTGTGTCTTAATTTCAAACGATTCTGACCATCTACAGGATGTTTAAGAGATTTATAAATGGATAAAATAGATTTATCGATTTAGAACCATAAATGACCCGCAGTTCTGCGGGATATTACGAACGGAACTTACCACGTTATGATGAAATGTATTTCTGATCTAACAAAGATTCAAACACAATCAAACATAGAGAAAAAACATTAATCACCTATCTGCATGAACGAAGGACTGCGGGCGGAAACATTACACTGTAGAACCAGTCCGGCTATGAAATAATCCGTGTAGTTAAAATATACTAACATTAGTTCCAGTGACGAGAACGACGTTTGCGTTAAAAGACCGCGATTGAAAAATGCGATCATATTTGTGTATCTGTTACCACTGGAGTGCTGTCCCTTCTGGTTTCTACTTTATCTTTCTAATTTTATGTCAAATAATTATCTATAAGGAAAAAAGTAAATACACAATAATAATAATAATCAACCAACCGATCTGTACAAAAAACCCCACAAAATGTTCAAAAAGGGAGAAAAAAAGCCTTTGCTTATCTAGTCCTGTCCCTAAATTCCACATTTCATTGATAAAGCTATGTTATTCATGTTGGCTGATCACCAATACACGTATTGACTGAGCTAAACACATTTCAAAAAATCCAAGTTGGTTTTTGTGACTCCAAAGATTTTCTTTGAAGCAAAAAGTCAAGACAAACTAAGATGGAGTTCATAAGCAATTTATTTAAAACATTAATGGAATTATTAGTGCATTTTTCCAAGATATTATGCAATCAAAAGTTAGAAAAACATTTTTTCCCATTTAAATTTTTTTATTTCCTTGTTCGTACCAGGGAACATGAAACAGAACTCATCCGTTCGTTGATGTGAATAAACATACTACCAGGTTGACTAGTGACTCTATGGCCAATTTGTTTATGATTTGGTAAAATATTAAGCAAAAGTGAGAGATTGTGGCTCAGAACAACAAACATCAAAGAAACTGGTCACAGTTAATGTGGAAACATTGAACTGAAACTTTTAATTTGTGAATGTACGGTGTAAAATTAAAAATCTGAGTGCATTTGATAGCTTAAGCAGTATGAACATCAGATTCAATACAATAGAGAGGTTAAATACCAAAAAAAATAAATTACACAGATAAATTAATAAAAAACAAACAAGAAAAACAGCTTGAAGCAACAATAATTTAAATAAAGAAAACCCAGCTGCTCATTCATAGACACAAAAAATGGCTTTTTTCTTTACTTCCAGTGTTAACATGTCAAGGCTCGACTCAGTCGGTTGCTGTTCTGCTCTATTTTCTTTTCTTAAACAAAACAATCAGCTGTTTTTGGATAAACTGACTGATTAAACACACCATCTGTACCCACAGTAACAGAAAGTAACCTATTCTAAGAGGAAAAAATAGATTTAGGATTTTAAGGACCATTGATTAACTGGCAAGAGGCTCCTCTACATTTGAAATACTTGACACTTTCAGTCACAGTTTCCTTTACACAGTTCCTATTTAAAGCTTGTACATGAGTTGTTTTCTTGTAAACATTTTTTAACTTGAGTTATAAATCAGTCAACTCCCCCAGATTTCTGCAGGTGTGCTTAAAGACGTCTCAGGAAATAATATATTGCTGTGGTCGGGGACATCTTTTATTCTCGAAGCATTCAAAACAACATCAAAAGCCGAATAAATCGCTCTTCTGTACCTTATCGTTGGTATATTACACAGAATTAGTCCTTATACACAGTTTGCTGACCGTGTCCTCTCTCATCGTGCATTATGTGCCTCCTAACATGGATCCGTCTCACTCGCCGGTCCCCCCCTGCAGCGCCCTCCTCCTCTGAGTGGCCTCCTCCAAGAGAAGAATCCAAAAGTTGAAATCCTCCTGGACCTGATTTTCGGTTATTCTCATAGATCAGAATATTGAGTGTTTCTTCGAATATCCGTGCCTCTGGAAACTCAACCTGGAAAACAGTGCAAGCTGCTTATTTGATGTGAATTACAGAGCTAAACGTGTCATAAAGTCAATTCTCATAGCCAGATCGTGGACCCCTTTTAACCTATACATCTGTGTTTTACTGGGCTCTGACTGCTCGACACACAAAATAAGAAAAAAGCCTTTTTGATAATAAATAAGCCTTTCATTGAAAGTTCTAGAATAGTGCTAAATGTCCTGTATTTGTATAGCGCTTTTCTAGTCATTCAGACTACACATGGTAGCAAGCCTGTTGGAGTGGCTCTGTGACATTGCTAGCATTTTTTTCTTTTTTAGTATTTCTTGCTAGTTATTTCTTCTGGAAATAATATTTTCGAAATACTCTTTATCCTGATTTGAGTGCTGTGCTGATCGAGGGATTGTGGCCTGATTTGGCACTTTTTAGCAACTTATTATGATGCTAAACCATGGCAACAAGAGACTTGTTTACAAGAAAGAGCAGCTAATGGACATTTCTAAGGCTCAAAAAATCCTCAAATCGAAACCCCGAATCCCTGATGGGCTAAAATGGAAGATGACGTGGATGCACAGCAGGAGCAAAGCAAAGAGAAAGAAGTTTAAACCTTCACTTACATCAGTCATACTGACAAATGTGAGATCTTTTGCTAACAAAATTGATGAACCTGAAACTCTGCTGAAGACCCAGCCAGAGTATCAGGAATGCATCACCATGTGTTTTACTGAGACGTGGCTAAAGGAGCATATCCCAGACTCCAGTGTGTCTGTCTGGCTCTTTTTCTCTCCGCCCACTGTTGAGGACGCACGCACTCTCTTTTGCTCCCTCTTGCACCCCCCTGCCTTTCCCTGCTTGTGTCTGTGTTTTTCTCTGCTGGCTGCTTCAAATTGAAATTGGATCTGGTTCCGTGGTCGCTCAAAGCATTGGACAAAGTTTTTTCAAATTTAAGGCTGACAAAGGGGGAGCCGTCATGCCTGGAGTCGACCCTTCCGAACTGGTTTACTTTGGATTCCTGGGGTGAGTGGAAGATGGTATGCCTGTCTGTTCTGGCAGTCAAAGACGTGGAGGATGTGTACATATTTGGATTATTGATCATGGGATACCTGCTTATTGGCACTTGCGGTTACCTTACATATCGACAAATTCTAAAGTTGTAGAACGTATAGGCCAGGGGTGGGCAACTCCAGGCCTCGAGGGCCACTTATCCTGCACATTTTAGATGTTCCCCTGTTTCACCACACCTGATTCAAATCTGCAACCTCTCAGCAAGTCCTATAGAAGCCTGTTAACGACCTGTTCATCTGCAGCAGGTGTGGTGAAACAGGGGAACATCTAAAATGTGCAGGATAGTGGCCCTCAAGGCCTGGAGTTGTCCACCCCTGGTATAGGCCTTATCTGGCAACATTTGGACTAAAAGATTTGGGGATCTGGATCTCAAACTGGATGCGATCTAGGAGCTGTACCGCTCAGCAGGCTGCAAATCTCAAATTTGATCTGGAGGTTCAGGAATGGGACCGCAAACTGGCTGATGGGTTTCTGGAGCAAAGCTGCAAACTGGGTGCGCTGCTGGATCTCACTGGGAAGGATTGGTGCCACCTTGGAGAAGTTGCAGGTTTGGCTCTGAGTGGAGAAGTGATTGATCAATTAATTGGCTGCTGTTTATGTATTTTGGATCTAATTCGGCTGTTTCGGATTTTTCCACTCAAAGAGACCATAAGGACTCCAAGAACTGTTGAATTCCTCAGCTCTGCCCTAATCTCTCTTAACTCATCTCGGCTGGGCCATCAAGGCCAACACCAAAATCCTCCTGGAACATCTTGCACTGAGACACCCCCCACTACCACCTTTTCCCCCTCATCTTCTCTTTCAAACAATACAGGCAGACAGATTTGAAAAGGAGCAGCAAAAGAAAAGGAGACTTGATTGCTGTCCTTTTTAACAAAAAACGGTGCCATCCTGGAGATGCTGTTGTGAAATGTCATCTCTGCAATCAAGATATTGAACTTTTGGCTGTTGGTTTTCATCCATATTACCTACCGAGGGAGTTCACCAGTGTTATTTTAGTAGCAGTTTACATTCCACCATCAGTTAATGTCAAGTCTGCATGTGACACCATTGGCTCAACTGTTGCTAAGCTACAAACACAGCACCCAAATGCATTTGTGGCAGTATCTGGAGATTTTTAATTATGCCTCTGATAGAGAATGGAAAAGATAGCTATTATACACGTTCATGCCTGACACCAACTTTTAACAAACCTCCTGCATGACCTGTGTGCAGCAGTCACACAGGCCCTGTTATCTGACTTACACATTCTCCCTCAGAACACTCTGTTTTCCTTAATCCAAAGTAATTGCGAGGTGCCTGTTGCCACTGGCTCGACTGATTTGGAAGTGATGATTCATGTTATCTGTTATTGCTGTTTCTAAGTGAATGAAGAGACTGAGCTGAGAAGCGTCCAGCAGAGTTGTCAGAGCTGTCTCGCAGAGGTGCTGCGTACGCTGACACTCTCCTCGGCTGAGTTTTGAACCAAACTTCTTGAGTGGTCTTGATTCTTCTATTTATAGTAACAAAAGGTTTGATAGAATAAGGAAAAAACCTTGTTTCCAGATGCTTGAGATAACTTGCAACTATTAAGAGAGAAAATTTGTCTTGTGAATTTTTCAAACTAGTTCCTGCTTTTTACAATCTGCTGAAAACATTTGCTTCCTGATGAGATATGGGCTGAAGTCTGGTGGCTTGCAACAACACTTACATCACAGCACTCATTCTGTTGGCAGGTCATGCGCGTCCCAATTTTTAAACTTGTGGATAAATTGCGCATGAAAGGCATCAGAAAAGCATCAGAAAAGCATCAGAAAAGCAGAATCTGCAAGCCGCTTGTTTCTACAGTCTTGTATCTAGATGACTGAAGAGAAGTCAACAAGGCACGTGGGGACGATACATGAAAAATGTTTCATACTTTGAATGAAAGACCTGCCGTTTCTGCCAGAAAGTGAATGAATTTGTTTTCTCTTCCTAAGATTCAACAGGACTTACTTTGGTCTGCTTCTTTTCTGTCGCATAGACGATAGAGGTGCAGCACACTTCCGCGATCTTACGGCCTTCACCGTAGAAAGACCAACAGCAGATCTCATCACCAAGCACGTCTTTGACAAACAGCACACGGCCATTAAATCGCAGCACAAGTTTGTCGAACAGCTCAATGTTCTTTAGCAGATTGTCATCAGAGTTGCTGGATAGAAAACAAAAACAGGACAGAGGAGATTTCTTTTATTCTACAGAATTAAAGGAAAAGTTAACAGGTTTAAATAAACATTTGACATATATCCATTTTACCTTGTATAAGAGTATTTGTTATTTCCTCTGTTGTTTTGCAGCTTTACAACTGGCTATAGACAAGAAACAGGCGTAAATATGGAAAACTGTGTGGCATGGATATCCTTAAAAATTTACAGATACAAACAAAGAGAACCAACTGGATTTATTTTTAAGAAGAGATAAGGAATAAAACCGGGCTAGTGAAATATTTGACTTCTGTTTCTTCCAACGTTTGACTTAAGTGCAATTTACCTTTCTGCATGTAGCGATCATCTTCTGCTCTTCTTTGGCTGAGGTGATCATGGGGATGCGGCACACAGTTTCAAAGACATCCTTTTGTTTCTAAAAGCGAAAATAAAACAACTTGATCACAGTTATTTTCTTTTTCTTAACAAGTAATGAACTAAGAAACATGATTATGGTGTAAGAAATTTAACACACTGATTAACATATCCCAATCCCCAAAAATAAACATCCAGTAAAGTCCAAAAGACTGATAAAGTTCCTCAGCAGCTGACCGTGATTTACAGCTCATGTTTTTTATAAGCTAAGAGATAAGGGAGGTCATTTCAGACACAATGCTGCACCTTTGTTAATGAAAACCTTTAAGCGTTTACCTGCATGGCACTGAGACAGTGCTGCACAAGTCCCTGTAATCCATAGTACTGGGCCTCTTTAAGAACTTCATCCAGTTCCCTCTGGTCCTCTGGAAGCGGCACCGAGCCGTCTCGCAGGAAGTTCAAAACCAGGTCAAAATGTCGACCGCACCGATCCAAAACCACCCAACCTGGAACAACAGGAGCATTTTCCCTCAGTCAGTAATGTTCCCCTTAAATCTTTTTTTTGGTTTCGTTTCGTAGTAAGAAAGAAAGTAGCCATAACCACACAAGTTAAATCCCTTAACTTACGGAGGAGGGATTTCTGACACACATCACACCACAGAAAAAAAAATCATTGTCAAACATTTGTTCTAAGAAAGAATGAAATTCCACTGATCATTTAATTTAAATTATTTCTCAGAAATCAGTGGAAGTGCTTCAGGACATGCTACTTCCTAAACTCAGCTTTAAACTGGATGCAAAAAAGATCCAGAAAGCTGTTTTTGGTAGTAAGCTACCAGCTCATGCTATAAAAACCTTAAAACAGACAACATTTAGATCAGATTTCAACTCCATTATGATCATTTAAAGACATTAGTTTCAACGCCCCTCCTAAGTTTATAGAACTGCATTTTGTTCATGTCTCATACTGCATTTAGTTTCTGTAAGAAAAATCTATTCTAATTCTATTCTGATTGTCTCAGCTGGTAAAAATCAGCAGAAAAACTATGTGGTATTTAAAAGTTTTGTCAGCGACTCAGATTAAAGCACAGCATAAAGCAGTAGCTCATCTTTAGGGTGGAGTTGTCATGCTGTGAGAGAATCATATTATAAACTCATGAAATAAAAGGCAAAGGATTGAGACTCAATCAATATTGCTGGGTTTCACTCACGTGACTCGGAAGCCGCGCGAAACTCAAATGGGGGGCAGGAAGTGTTTCACTTGGCCACAACAACACAGCGCGATGTCGGAAAGCGACTACAGTAAGGCTTTAAATGGACTAGCACAGACGCGATATCGCGAAAAAAATATATCTTCATTTAGGTTATGACCCATATAGTTTAAAAAAAATCGGACTTTAAATACAGTCTGGAGGATTTACCCTGTATTGAAGCTATCGACATAAACTCTAGTCCTGCATACCTCTTTTTACACAGCAAATCAAATAAAAGCCTTCAAAAGCCTGGAAGCCTACAACTATTTTGTATCAGTTTGGATCAACGATTTAGGATCCAGAGAAGCTTTAAATGGCTGTCGTCTTGTTTTTGCACGGGTAAGTCGTGAGTTGTGCTACTTTTAATTCGTGATAATAATACTATTGCTAATGCTAATAACGAGTGTGTTTATGTGCTAGTATCTACATGTAATACCTTATTATGCCTTTTTAAATCCAAATTTCTATTAGATTTGTTTGATTTTTAAGTAATTTCTCTCTATATATTTCTATAATGTAGTTCAATCATTCACAGAGATCCACAGAACCCCCCATAAAAACGTGGTTTGTGGCCAGAAAAAAACTTGTTTACCTGTCACTTTTGTAAATGTGTTTCTAGGTAAATGTTCACTAAAACACTAGAACATTTATTAAACCCTTTTATTCAACATTTTAGAAAGCGATCGCTGCAAACTCTAGCATTGTCCGTTTCTGCGCCTCTTGTTTTTAGCTCGAGATAAGTGATCCATTTCTGCCGTCTTCTTTCGGTAATTTTTTTAAAATTAAGACCTTTGTGGCACACGACTTTCGAGACACGAAAAAAACGTTTGTCTTTCTCCCGATTAGAGCGGTTGCAACAACTGTAGACCGCACAGATTTTGGGTATTTTTAAGCCGAATCAGCAGAGTTCAGCAGGGTTCTGTGCAGCGGCGGTTACTTCCTGACCCCCATCTGCATTTGGTGACGTCAACGCAACGTCACGTGAAACCCAGCAATTGAGCATCATATCTGAACTAAAATGATCTGTTCCACAAACAAAGATCATTTCTAATTGTGATGTGTTATTGTGATATGCTTATACAAATAACACTGCAGTAACCTGCTGACCTAGAACATATCCCACAATTATTAAAAAACATCTTCTGACCTTCGCAGTCGACGGTAACATCTGTTACTCCGGTGCAGATACTTCGCAGCAGACTGTCTTCTTTGCTTAATGTCTGGACGGTCGTATAATGCAGCGAGCCACCAACATTTAACTTGACATACTTGCTCCCCAATAGATTGTGTTGGCCATCTGTGTGATGGCAGGCCGGCTGGGGAACAGCAGAGTCCGAAGCCTCCGCAGACATGGAGCTGAGGAGTCACTTCCTTTCTGAAACACTGCGTAACAATGTAAATATTGAGTTCATAGCAGCTGAGTCATTTGTTTTAGAATCTAAGATCAGATAGATCTCTAATTTAATAAATAATCTGAACCTTTTGACCCCTATGTAGAAAATACTACAGCTCTGAGGGGATTTTTATCCGAACATTTGATGTCTCATGTGTCGCTTTACAGACTAACCCTGACATTTTACACACTAATCCAAGCTTTAATAAACTAACCCAACCTTTTAAGCTATAACCTAAACCTTTACAGAACAACATGACCCTTTTCACTCTATGGCTGGGTGATATAGCCTAAAAAATAAAATTAAAAATTTTTTTACAATTTGATTTCCGAATGTTTTTCCACCCCAACCTACTTATCAAGGAAAGCAACAAGTACAAATGACAGACAGCTTAAAGCGACCACTTCGGTGATTGTTCTCCATGTACCTCGTCATATGCAGTGCCTTCTACAAAGGATTCGGCTACAGTTAGCTGTTTTTAGCGAAGGACTGTTGGTCACTGCTGTTTTGTTCGTCTAGGGCTGCAACAACGAATCGATAAAATCGGTAAAAATTTAATGATGAAATGCGTTGGCAACGAATTTCGTCATTGATTTGTTGTGTAGGTTGCCAGTCGTGCAACTTTTTTTTTCTGTGTAGCCTTTATTTAACAGTCAATGCGAGCAAATTGCTAATAGCGGAGCAGCATCTCAAACAGAGGCACATCGAAGTCATCAGCGAGGAAGGGGGAGAGCTCTATGTCCGCGAAAGTTGCAACAAACTCTGTTGTGAAATCGGGTCATGAAAATGGGGTGAAAAAAAGATAAGACCATAATATTTACAGTCTATGGATAAGACAGACGACACCAGTGTGCCGGTGTTATATCGATATGATTCCCCCACCCAGAGCTGTTTCTGCTCCAGCCGCACTTGCTTAAAGGGAACGCTGTTAATCAGTCTCTACTACTTTCAACTTTTTGACACCTTTGCATAGGTGAAAGCAGAAATCCTGCCATGTTTTTGGATCTGTCTGTATATCTAGAACAGGTGTTTTCACCAACTAGCTCATCTACCTGGTAAAGAAGCTGTGCTAATTGAATTCAGCTGGTTTAGTGATGGTTGGAACAGCTGCTGGACTGGATTTTTACTTTTGACTCCTACTTTTGACACCTCTGGTGAGGTAGGAGCTGCTTTTATCAGAGTCAGTGTGTGATCAGCGGGGCTGGAGAGCATGATTAGTGAGCTGAACTCATGATATTTTATTGTCCTGCTCGGATCGGGGATCAGAGTGGGCTAAGTGAGGAATATTGGTCGACCTGAGCATCGTAGCATGCACGAGGGGGGGGGGTTAACGAGCCTGGCACCCAGATGGCTGAAGGTTTTATGCTGTGTTACGCTATTCCTATTCCATATACCACCTTTAATGTATGTACAATACCTGTCCTGAAAGTGTGAACAATAACTGATATATCTGGTAGATTTCATGCTTTTAAGGTTTCCATAGAGACGAGGAACTTGTCCTGAGAAGAGATGGTTTTGTCTCTCTGATCTGCAGCAAGTACAACAGTAGCTACGTTTACATGGGCACATTTAATCGGAATAAACGCCCAATCAGAACAAAAATACGTCATGTAAACATGTCAATCAGAATGTTTTGATCAGATGCAGCCTGATCAGAATGAAATTTACTTCCGATCTAGAGGGGTGGTTTTGTCCGATCTTCATTCAGATAGACGTGCATGTATACACCCATTTGGAAAGAAAGGGTGAAAAAAGCCCACTGCGCATGCGTACAACTTCAGCGTGACGTCTTTCTGCTTTCGCAGACCCAAGTAGAAAACATAGCGGGAGGTAAACAGAAGTGGTCTGCTGGTGCAGTCATCCTGTCATCCTGCTCTCCTCTCCTGTGGTGGAGGAGCAGTAGTAATATGTATTCAGCCTCTAGCTTGGTTAATGCGACCAGTAAAAACCCAAACATAAAGGTAATCACCTGCAGAAGGTCCATATTGGGGATAACGTGAGTCAGCTCGAGCACACGATGGGGCGGGAAAGACGCACAGAAAGGACGGAGTTTGTTTACTTTTTTTTCTTCCCCCAGAAAGACAACTCGCTGTGCGCATGCTCAACTCATTTAACCTGATTGAGTGCTTGGTGCATGTGTACTCATGGCATGATCAGATCATTTCAGTTAGTGTCCATGTGAACAGGGATTTGGGAATTCCGATCGACCAAGATTTTAATCAGATTGGGGAAATTTGTCGCATTAAACGTAGCTACTGTATTTATTCTTGTGTATTTGTAAAAAGGAAATCTTGTACCTAATTTTTTTTGCAAATAAATGATATTTTCCAGTATTAATATATTGGAACTATCATGTTCAAACTAAACACATAAAAATAGAAATATTTTATTAAATTAGAAATGTTCTCATATTGGTAAACTGAGTTTTAGAAACCTAAATAATAATTATATGTAAAAACCTGTTTATATTTATTGCACCTATGTATTTTAATATGAGTCCATGGTTATAATTCTAAATTCTCAAAAGTACTTTACTGTTGTTTTTTCCCCTTTCATAGTAGTAAAACATAGTTCAGATGTTGCATGAATCATTGAAACATTAAATATATACATCAAAGTCACTGATCTGCTTGAAAAATCTCTTTACACAAAACACTCTTTATCTCAGCTTTTAGTCCTGAAATGTATGGATTTTCATCAAAGTTCCTCTTTTATACTGCAGATTACTAAATAACAGAAAGAGGTAGAAAATTATTTTTTTTTTGCTCTTGAAAGAAGAAAGATAAAATTTTGTGCTGATGGTTTCAGAATTCACATCGTCATAGGAGAAAATTTTATGTGGGTCTTCAAAAATCAGTAAAAATGTTAAATATCTGGTACTGAAGGGGATATGAAATCTGAAAGTGGTGATGAATGAGTTAAAGGTGGTATATGGAACTTGGAACAGAATAACACAGCACAAAGCCTTCAGCCATCTGGGTACCAGGCTCGTTAACACCATCCCCCCCGGCCGCTCCGATACTCACGTCGATCAATATTCCTCATCAAACCCACTCTGATCCCCGATCCGAGCAGGACAAAAAAATATCATGAGTTCAGTTCACTAATCATGTTCTCCAGCCCCGCTGATCACACACTGATTCTGATAAAAGCAGCTCCTTCCTGTTTGAAGCTCAGTCATTGATTCAGTCCGTTGCAAAGAGCTCATATTTGCACCGCGTCTCCAAAACTTCCTGCAGCCCCTCTTAAGATCCTCTCTCCTCCCCACACACCATCCTGCACGCCCCACTTATACAATAGAATAAAAAAAGCAATAAAGTCCTCTGCGGTGTGTCTTCCAATCCAAAAAGTGGCCCAAAGCGTTCATCCACTTCAGCTACATGAGGCAGCTACGTGTTAGCTAGTTGCTAATAGCTACTATTAAAACGTTTCCACACAGAACTTTCACGTCACATGGGAAACCCCAGAGGAATCAGATATGGCAAGTAAATAAGGTATATAATCACCACATGTCCCCGGTGCTTCCAGCTGCTTGACCTGCAGACTCCACAGTACCAGCATCACTGTGCTGAAGTATTTACAGTATTAGACAAACCAAAATGGTGCCTGCTGCTCTGCCAGCTATTGGCTGGTAGATGTAAACAAAATACCAACGTCGTGCCTGTCAAAATTAATATGTTATATTTTACTTCAAATATAATTTTTAAAGGAAATGCTGTATTTTCATTCTAAAACCCTCTAAACACCCAGTGGAGGCATTATTTTATTAAAAATATTGCTTTTAATGAAAATCTTCCATATCCCATCATTAATAATCTAACATGACCCTTTACAGATTAACTCGAGCTTTTACACATTAACACAACAACCCTTTAAATATATAAAATTCCCTGACCATGGCACAAAAAAAAATCTTTAACTGGATCTCTTTAAAATCTAGTTGCTGCTTTACAGACCCTAACTAGGAACAGAATTTGCCACTTGTCACGAGGGTATGTGTACCTATGAGAAAAATCACCTGCTGCTTCAGAATTAAAGGAATTACGGTTAAGTACAAATTACAGCACTGGTAAATGTCCAACGGAGATGAGAAATATCAGGCTTTCAGTTCCAAATAATTCCACGGAACAATTAATTAAATATAAATTTATACTTACCACACTGAACATCCACGGGTGTCTACGACAGTAAAAGGTGTAATGAGCTAATAATCAAACGAACCACCACGAGCAGGACAAATGAACAAAAAATTATTTAAAACGGACATCTCATTTTAACTGCAACCACCTACCTAAAGTAAAAATTCTTAGTAAAAGTAAATCTAACCAACAGCAGCTCTGTTTAAGATAATATTTACGTTGAACCGCTTAAATTATGGTAAAAAAATCTAAACGTGTCCATCTCAGTTTGTGAAATCTAACAGTACAAGTGATTCCATTGTTAGAAACAATGATTACTTACTATTGCTAATGTTATGAGCTAAATAGGTCAGTCGGAAACGAAAACAAGGCTTCCGTTGCTTTCTTCTTCTTCTGTTTAGATTTTAACGGCAGCCTGCATCCATTTTTGTTGCATTACTGCCTCCTTATGGTTATCCAACTAATCTTCCAAGAGAGTCAGACCCCTCTCTAATCTTGTCACTTCCATTTCTACTGCTTCAAATCCTCCTTATTATTCAATTTTTTTCCAAAAACACAAATAAAATCTTCCTTCCTTCCTCAGAACCTACACCAACCATAACCTCCCCATATGTGCTTGTCCTTATCCATACCTTCATCATATCTGCCTTCATCTGCTTCCTCTCCTCCTCATACTTCCTACAATTCATCACTACATGTTCTGCTGTCTCTCTCTCCTGGCACCACCTGCACCTCCATCTAGATGTTTCCTCACCAAATATAATGAACTGTTTAGCTTTGTATGACCTGTTCTCAACCTGCTGATAATTATTTGTTCCCTTATATTTCTGCCCTATTTTCCCCACTGTTTTTTGAATTGTATATAGTGTTCGTCCCTTCATCTCTTCATCCCAACATTTTTGCCATTCACTCATTACCATCCTCCATATCTTTTGCTTTCCCTCTGATTTGGATAGTTTTATGCTGATGTCTATATTTCCTCTGTTAACTGAGTTTTTTGCTAATTTATCTACTTTTTAATTTCCTGGTATTCCTGTATGTGCTGGAATCCACATGTATGTTATTTTCTTTCCTATCCTGACCATCCTTGAGTTTATCAACATTATTTCATATTCTATTTCCTGGTGGTTTCTGGTTGTTCCTGACCAAACTGATTCTAGACATGACCTAGAATCACTGCAGATGAGGATTTTATCTTCTGTTATTCCCTCTGCCCACTCTACCACTAACATGCACACATTTCTACTGCATACACACTCATACTATCAGGTGTTCCTTTTCCTGTACCTATCTGATACCTGGGAACATACGTTGCTGCTGCTGTTGCTTCACTTCTTGGATCTTTTGAACCATCTGTAAAAATTTGTATGTAATTCCTGTACTTTTTGTCAGTATAACTGTAATATTTCTGCACCATATCTGTACCTCTGTTTCCCTTGTTGTGATTTGCTAGTTTTAAGTCCACATCTGCACCATATAACATCCATTCAGGAATCACAGGCCATAATACTGTTGGACTCTATATTATTAACTTTCATTTGTTGTGTCACTTCATTCCCAATCCGTCCAAAGCTACTCTTCCTTCCTTTCCCTCTCTCCCGACAATCTTCTAAAATATTCTTCACTGGATGATCCCCCTCATATCCTCTCACATTTACCCAATAACCTGCAGCCATTTGCCTTCTTCTAATGGACAGTGGCATTTCTCCTGCTTCTACCTGGATGGCACTCACAGGTGTTGTCCTTACTACCCCTAAACAGATCCTTAATGCACATGACTGAATTATATCTAACTGAGATAATGTTGACTTAGCTGCAGATCCATATACAAAACACCCATAGTCAAGTCTTGACCTGATTAATGATACATATGTATATTTGTTTTAATGTATTCAACTCAGCTCCCCACTCTACTCCTGTTAAACATCTCATAACATTGATGACCGATTTACATTTCTTTGCTACACTGTCAATAGCTACGTTTACATGGGCACATTTAATCGGAATAAACGCCCAATCAGAACAAAAATACGTCATGTAAACATGTCAATCAGAATGTTTTGATCCGATGCAGCCTGATCAGAATGAAATTTACTTCCGATCTAGAGGGGTGGTTTTGTCCGATCTTCATTCGGATAGACGTGCATGTACACACCCATTAGGAAAGAAAGGGTGTAAAAAGCCCACTGCGCATGCGTACAACTTCAGCGTGACATCTTTCCGCTTTCGCAGACTCAAGTAGAAAACATGGCGGGAGGTAAACAGAAGTGGTCTGCTGGTGCAGTCATCCTGTCATCCTGCTCTCCTTTCCTGTGGTGGAGGAGCAGTAGCAATATGTATTCAGCCTCTAGCTTGGTTATCAATCAAATCAATCAAATCAAAAATACTTTATTAATCCCCGAAGGGAAATTAAGTGTTGTTGTAGCTCAGTTCTTTTTCAGGGAGCGATTATAGAAGGTTCTAGGTGTGGACAGGAAGGATCTCCTGTAACAATCTGTGCTGCAGCGGATTCTGAAGAATCTTCTGACTGAAGACACTTTGGTGTTGAGTTACTGTGTTCTGAAGAGGATGATGAGGGTTTTCCATCATGTTCTTCATCCTCATTTGGACAGTCAACTCTAGAGACTCCAGTTCAGTCTCCAGGACAGAATCAGTCCTCCTTATCTACAGTGGGGCAAAAAAGTATTTAGTCAGCCACCAATTGTGTAAGTTCTCCCACTTAAAAAGATCAGAGAGGCCTGTAATTTTCATCATAGGTATACCTCAACTATGAGAGACAAAATGAGGAAAAAAAATCCAGAAAATCACATTGTCTGATTTTTAAAGAATTTATTTGCAAATTATGGTGGAAAATAAGTATTTGGTCAATAACAAAAGTTAATCTCAATACTTTGTTATATAGCCTTTGTTGGCAATGACAGAGGTCAAACGTTTTCTGTAAGTCTTCACAAGGTTTTCACACACTGTTGCTGGTATTTTGGCCCATTCCTCCATGCAGATCTCCTCTAGAGCAGTGATGTTTTGGGGCTGACGCTGGGCAACACGGACTTTCAACTCCCTCCAGAGATTTTCTATGGGGTTGAGATCTGGAGACTGGCTAGGCCACTCCAGGACCTTGAAATGCTTCTTACGAAGCCACTCCTTCGTTGCCCGGGCGGTGTGTTTGGGATCATTGTCATGCTGAAAGACCCAGCCACGTCTCATTTTCAATGCCCTTGCTGATGGAAGGAGGTTTTCACTCAAAATCTTACGATACATGGCCCCATTCATTCTTTCCTTTACACGGATCAGTCGTCCTGGTCCCCTTGCAGAAAAACAGCCCCAAAGCATGATGTTTCCACCCCCATGCTTTACAGTAGGTATGGTGTTCTTTGGATCCAACTCAGCATTCTTTCCCCTCCAAACACGACAAGTTGAGTTTCTACCAAAAAGTTCTATTTTGGTTTCATCTGACCATATGATGTTCTCCCAATCCTCTTCTGGATCATCCAAATGCTCTCTAGCAAACCGCAGACGGGCCTGGACGTGTCCTGGCTTCAGCAGGGGGACACGTCTGGCACTGCAGGATTTGAGTCCCTGGCGGCGTAGTGTGTTACTGATGGTAGCCTTTGTTACTTTGGTCCCAGCTCTCTGCAGGTCATTCACTAGGTCCCTCCGTGTGGTTCTGGGATTTTTGCTCACCGTTCTTGTGATCATTTTGACCCCACGGGGTGAGATCTTGCGTGGAGCCCCAGATCGAGGGAGATTATCAGTGGTCTTGTATGTCTTCCATTTTCTAATAATTGCTCCCACAGTTGATTTCTTCACACCAAGCTGCTTACCTATTGCAGATTCAGTCTTCCCAGCCTGGTGAAGGTCTACAATTTTGTTTCTGGTGTCCTTTGACAGCTCTTTGGTCTTGGCCATAGTGGAGTTTGGAGCGTGACTGTTTGAGGTTGTGGACAGGTGTCTTTTATACTGATAACGAGTTCACACAGGTGCCATTAATACAGGTAACGAGTGGAGGACCGAGGAGCCTCTTAAAGAAGTTACAGGTCTGTGAAAGCCAGAAATCTTACTTGTTTGTAGGTGACCAAATACTTATTTTCCACCATAATTTGCAAATAAATTCTTTAAAAATCAGACAATGTGATTTTCTGGATTTTTTTTCCTCATTTTGTCTCTCATAGTTGAGGTATACCTATGATGAAAATTACAGGCCTCTCTGATCTTTTTAAGTGGGAGAACTTACACAATTGGTGGCTGACTAAATACTTTTTTGCCCCACTGTATCTGTTCAGCCTCTTCATGTCACTTGCTCTGATGCTGCTTCCCCAACAGGTGACTGCAGATGTGATCAGCTGACAAACTCCTCTTCTTTTGCTGCTCCTCTTTAAATCTCTGTCTGCCCGTATTGTTTGAAAGACAGAGACATGCTGGAGTCCGGGATATGTTCCTTTAGCCATGTCAGTAAAACACATGATGCCGCATTCCTGATACTCTGGCTGGGTCTTCAACAGAGTTTCAACTTCATCCATTTTGTTAACAAAGAGATCTCACATTTGTCAATATGACTGATGGAAGTGAAGGTTTAAACTTCCTCTTTCTCTCTCTTCACTTTGCTCCTGTTCTACATCCACGTCTTCTTCTTTTGAGATCATCAGGGATCCAGAGTTTCAATTTGAGGATTATTTCAGCCTTAGAAATGTCAGTTAGCTGCTCTTTCTTGTAAACAAGTCTCTTGTTGCCATGGTTACGCATCATAACAAGTGGCAAAAAAGTGACAAATCAAGCAAAAAACTCAATCAGCACAGAACCCAAATCAGAATGAAGTATTTAGAAAATATTAATGTGACCAGTAAAAACCCAAACATAAAGGTTATCACCTGTAGAAGGTCCATATTGAGGAAAACGTGAGTCAGCTCGAGCACATGATGGGGCGGGAAAGACGCACAGAAAGGACGGAGTTTGTTTTGTTTTTTTTCTTCCCCCTGAATTTTTTGTCCGTGGGGTCTTTAGCTCCCACCTCCAGGAGAGTTTCTCCCAAATTCTGAGGGAAGTTGGAGACATGGAATCCGAGTGGACCATGTTCTCCTTCTCTTTGGTCTTTGGTGCCTGTTGCAGTGGCAACCCCAGAACCTAATGGTGAACACTGGAAGTAAGGGATGCCCTCAGGTTGAAGAAGGAGTCCTATCAGGCCTTGCTGGCTTGTGGAACTCCTGAGGCAGTTGACAGGTAAAGGCAGGCCAAACGTATTGCAGCTCGTGAGGTCACAGAGGCAAAAACTCCAGTCTGGGTGGAGTTCGGAGAGGCCATGGAAGAGGACTATCAGTCTGCCTCAAAGACATTCTAGCAAACTGTCTGTGCCTTAGGGGGTGAAGCGATGCTCCATCAACACTGTTTACAGTGCAAGGGGGAGCTGCTGACCTCAACTGGGAATGTTGTTAGATGGTGGAATGAATACTTTGAGGATCTCCTCAATCCTACAGTTACATCTTCTCATGAGTCAAGTCAAGTCAAATTTATTTAGCACTTTAACACACAGCATGACAGCTGACCAAAGTGCTGTACAGCAAATCATGAGGAAGCAGAGACTGAGAACTTGGAGGATGACTCACCCTTTACTCAGGCTGAAATCACTGAAGTGGTTGCTAAGCTCCTGCAGTGATGCAGTCACTGTATTGGACTGTTGTGGTTTAGAGGGAATTAAGCCAAAATGCAAAGCTCTCAATTTACTGGTTGATCTATGTTCCTACCCTTACCTATAGTTGTAAGCTTTAAGATTCTTCCACAGGGTGGCAGGGCACTCCTTCAGAGATAGGCTGAGGAGCTCGGTCACCTGGGAGGAGCTCAGAGTAGAACTTGCTTCTCCACATCGAGAGGAGCCAGGTGAAGCGCCTCAAGCATGTTTCAAATGCCTCCTGGTTGCCTTCCAAGGTAGGTCTTCCAGGCATGTCCCACGAGGAGGCCCCCAGGAAGACTTAGGACATGCTGGAGGGATTAAGTCTCTTGGCTGGACTTGGAATGTCTTGAGGTCCCACCTGAAGGGCTGGAGGAGGTGTATGTTGACAGGGAAGTCTGGGAGTCCCTGCTGAGACTGCTGCCTCTACGGCCCTGAATGAAGCGGAAGATGGATGGATGTGTGGATGGATGGATGGATGTGTGGATGGATGTGTGGATGTGTGGATGGATGGATGGATGTGTGGATGGATGGATGGATGGATGGATGGATGGATGGATGGATGGATGGATGGATGGATGGATGGATGTGTGGATGTTGGATGGATGGATGGATGTGTGGATGGATGGATGGATGGATGGATGGATGGATGGATGGATGGATGGATGGATGGATGGATGGATGGATGGATGGATGGATGGATGGGTGGATGGAGGATGGATGTGTGGATGGATGGATGGATGGATGGATGGATGGATGGATGGGTGGATGGAGGATGGATGTGTGGATGGATGGATGGATGGATGGATGGAATGTAGTTCATAAAACATTTATCTTTAGAGTATCAATAAGTAGCTTCAGAGTCAAGTGTCGTTTTTTTATTGGTAGCTTGAAAATCCTTGTAAAAAGAAGAAAACCTTCCAGAAAATTACTACCATAGAAACAACAAAAAATAATTAGTAATAACTACATTTCAAGTTTTAAAATCTAAAATAAATGGATGAAAACTTAAATAGTGCATCCAAATATATATAGTATAAAACACTACACTCAAATAGTGAGTTCTCAATTTGAATGTATTTTTTTGCTGTAATCATTCTTTTAGAAAATAAAACCACATTTTTCACACTCCTAATACCATTCAACAAAGACTTTATTTCCAATTCAGCAAATGATTCACTGTCTTCAAAAGAGCGTATTTATATATGATGCAAAGAAATGCTGATGATGGCAAGAGAAGAACTAAATCAACAAAGCAACAGTCTCCAGGGATCCCCTCACATGGCACAGCGAATACATTCACTATTCAAACAATCATTTAAAAATAAAATGCAAAATGCATCACAGCAAGCAGCCAGATTTGGATTCTTTTTTTCATTAACGTAGTGTATACAACATCAAAGTTGAAAACAATGTACTTGTCAGTAACTATAATGACAATGAAGCGCATTAAGCAATATAATTTACAATCAGTGCATGCCCAAAGCATAATGACATTCATGGCCTCACGTTTTTGTTTTACAGCATGAGGTGTGACACTGGATGATGATCGTAGAAACAGCAGTTTAATAAAATAAATGCTGCCTTTGTAAACGCTATGTCAACAACAGATGAAACACTCAAGGACATTAAATTATTGAACACTGTAATTTGGCACAGATTTTTCATTGTATGTATATAATGAAAATATACAACCTCCTGCAACCAACATATATATATAAATATATATGTATATACTGTATATTTGAGGCTAATCAACCTCAGCCAGTATTAAGTCAGATAATATTTACATTCAAATTGTGTAAATTTGTTACACACAGCGAGAAAAAAGAAAGAAAAGACCCACAACTGAAAATAAAGTTATCAATTTCCCTTTTTTGTGATGCTTTGCAAAACTCAATACGGGTAACTTAATAAATGTAAAAGAAACATTCAGCATTAAGTAAAAATCCCCAACTTTTGATTGTGACACAAAGTATTGCCATGCTCTGAGATGTTTTGGCCTTGTAATGACTTCCTAAATTAAATAAAGGAAAAACATATTTTCCCCTCTCTCTTTTCCTTTTCACATTTCCCTCAGCCGCTGTGTTTTCAAAAATTGATTCTCAATTTTTACCCCTTATAAGGCACCTATCCTAATAGTACAGATCATCTGAGCAGAACTCATTTGGCAGATGACTTTCTCTGTGCAAATTATTAAAATAAAGCATTTTCACAACTGATAAACCTGATGATGTTAAAATGTAAAAATAATCAAAAACAAATAATACAGTAGGATGGAGGCCTTTTGTTTTTATACAAAAGACTTTGTCTTCTTAATATTTTTAAGCTTCTGTTGTTTTAATTTTCACCAAGAACTTTTCCTCTTTTAAATGGACACTTCATACTCCCGTGTGTCCTGTAGTGAGAGCAGAAAGGAGAGCTTTAGTCTTTTAAACTAGGAAGCATTTTTAAAGTTAAAAGAGACTATTAATTGGAAGAAAACATACAAATATTTGCCTTTTTACGTACCCCTGCTTCATAGAGTGGATTGTTGAAGTCTGACTCGACTGTAATGGGACTGTAGGAGTGTGTGTGAGAGAGAGACTTCCAGAAAAGTGGCTTCCATTCTAGCCTGCAGATGCTGTGAGTGACAAAAAACAACCACATCAATGAACTATGAATCATTTACAGAACCAGGGCAACAACAGCAAAAAATAAATAAAAAGCATAATGCCACGCTAGCTTAGATGTCCTGGATTAAAGGTACAGTATGTAAGAATTTTACAGGTAAATACTAACCCAACAGTTTAATGTCCCACTGATGTTGATTATAAATTCACATTATAACAGATCTGGATCTCAGTCAGCTGGGTGGTCTCTAGTTTCTGTCATTTTATAAAAGCTAAAAAAGCTTCCATAGTGAATCACATGTGAGTCTGCAAGGCTGCCAAGTCTTCAACACAAGCAGCTGGAATTCAACCAAGAAACCACCACATCCTTCCTACTGATCAGCTGAGCTGCACGTGATGGGGCGTTCAAATGTACTTAGGAAAACTCAACGCTGAACAACTAGGCCTTCAGACATTCCCAAAAATTGAACAAATACAAGAGAAACAAAACGAGAATCAACATCAGAACTGGCAACCCAACAGAAACATCAGGGAGGGGAGGGGGGGAGTGACTGAGAGAGGATGTTTATTTCTTTCTACATGAACTGCAGGATTTGACAACAAGGTCTAATTCTTACATACTGTACCTTTAACAAGGTTGGTCTACATCTGGAATAAGACAACTTCAGATCTAGCCAAAGACTAAGGCTGCATTCACACCTGATAGTCCGGTGGACTCGGTTTGATTGGGAACCAAAATTGCAACATTGTTTCTGTTTTTAGTTGGTGCGGTTTGGATTCACACTGCAGTTTATTAAATGGACCAAAGCTTAGGAGCATGTTTACATCCCTGCCTGTGGTCGGCACTGTGGTGTTACTGCACTTCCTGTCTATGGGAGAGACAGTGAAACATAAAAGCGTCTGCTAAATGACAGTAGTAGTAGTAGTAGTAGTAGTAGTACATAAACAAACATGGAGTGGCAGCAGACACAAACACAGCTAAAAACAACAGTGGTTCATACAGGATGTCCAAATATTGTTCAGCATATTCCTGCTTTAATAAATGGAATATTGGCTGTATTCACACCTGATAGTCCAGTGGACTCTGTTCGATTTGGGACCAAAATTGCAACATTTTTGCTGTTCTTAGTTGTGCGGTTTGGATTCACACTGCTTTCTATGAAACGGACTAAATAAGCTTAAGTGCAAGTTTCATCCCCGCCTGTGGTGGCGCTGTAGAGTTTCTGCATTACTTTTTTATTGTTGTCACTGCACTTCCTAGTGCTGCCACGGGAGAGTGAAATGTAAATACACATGGAGTATCAGCAGATTCTGGTGGTTTTGGGATCTTTTGCGTCTGATGAATGTACCAGATCAATATTCTGCAGCAATGAGTTCAGGATGAGCAGATAACGAGGTAGAGGACTACACGAGGCGGCTGAGACGGCTGCACAATACAGTCCACTTCCTGCTTTTGGTGCGGTTGTGTTCACATGTGCAATCGAATCGCACCAATGTTTGTTTCAATCAAACTGAGACCCACATTTTTAGGCGGACTAGAGTTCGATTGTTTGGTCTAAATCAGAGTTCGGATCCCCGTTCACAACTCCCCAAACAAACTGGACCTTCTGTGCAAACGAACTAGAGTTCGATTCAAGTGGACTAAACAGAATGCACCCATTGAGACCAGGGCACATGGGATTACTTTTCACAGGTAAGACTGGACATCGTTATTATTCTAATTATTAATTAATTTATTTTTTACACCAGCCTGCTAACATTAGCTACATAGGAACACCAGTGTTTATTCATCTGACACTTTAGAAATGATATATTCCATAACATTGATTACAGCGGACAAAATAATGCAAAATGCAAAAATAATGCTCCTGCCATCCCCCTCATGCTGCTCTTCATCCTGCCTCACTGTGAGTTCACCCATCCAGTTGCGCTCATTCACCTGTTGCTCATCTGGACCCCCGCTAACTGTTCCCCTCTCCCACAGAACCAGATCTCTCGAGTTCCAGCACATTGCACATTCACCTTCCACTGTAAATTGTAAATAAACCTGCTTTCCCTTTTCATCCAAAACCGTTGTCCATGTGAGTCTGCATGTGGGTCAAACACCTCTCTGAGTCCATGACAGGAGTAGGTTGATTAACCAGATTCTTATCAGGTGTTCTGGATTCAACATACTCGGGTTTAGCAGGTTCGTGGTTGATTAACCATGAGTTTAGGGTTTACCAAATGGTAAGTTGACCAAGCTTTCTAGAACTGACCCCTGGTTTAAACGCCCCATTGATTAACTTACGATTTCAGCAGCTTTGGTTCATTATCAACAGAAATTTTTGTGTCTTTTCAAAGTAAAAGTTTATCAGCTCACTAGGGTGAGAACGGAAAAACGGGAATAAAATGTGAAGTAAAAGTTAATATGAATAAAATGCAAAGAAGAATGAAGAGAATATGATTATAATTTTTTCAGTTTGTTGTGTAGATTCTAAAATCTCTGGTTTTGGATTTAAAGGTTTTCCAAAAATGATATCAGCAAGAAGTGGGAAGGTGCCTTAAGAAGAGATGGCTTCACAGCCCTGAGCTCTGCAGTGAACATTTCAAGTCAGAGGATTTTAATTAATCAGGTCACATTATCAGACTGAGGGATGGAGTTATTCCATCTCTCTTCAGCTTTCTGGTTCATCTGCAAAAAGCAGCTTTATCATAAGACCCGTTTTCACCTCATATTAAAGAGGCTATTCCACACAAATTTCATGACTTTGTGGTTATTTTTTAAGTATTAACCTGTAATATGAAATATTTTATATCTAAAAAACATCAGGAAATACTGATTAACAGACCTTTCAATCTATCTGTGTGAAGATTTGTCAGGCTTCGGGCTGCAACTCGTTAATATTCATTATTTGAATTTGCTGAACTCAGATTGGCTAACAAAATAGCCTATGAGAGCAAGGCTTCCTGTTTCCTGTAGCCAGCAACCTGCTAGGCATGATTTCAACTGCAGGAGCTGATGAATACTAACGAACAAAGGAGTTGTGATGAAACAGATACAGGCTGTTCGGACTCAGGAGAACTCGGGTTTTATCACCACCTGCGTAGTTTGAGAGATAAAAACTGAAAGAGAAGTTGTTGATCTGTTTTCACCCACTATGAAGGTAAGAACACCTGTGGAGCTAAAATATTCAACAGAAACCTCAGAAAAACTGTTTTTAATGGAATGGCCTCTTTAAAACTCTATTCTCTATTTATTTATTATCTATTTATGTATTTATTATTTCTTTATATTTAATAAGTATCATATCTATCCCCTACAGATGTTTCAACCCCAGAGTATTCCAGGACTCAAATGGGAACCATTGCTATAAACAATAAACTGCATATTCTTTTAAAATGTTTTTCTTCTTAAATTTTCCCAGAAAAAATTAGGAAATCATTATTTACCTCCAGAACAGCTGAAGTGAGCTTATCTGTGACCTCACAGGATGCATCACAGTTATTAACCTCAAGGCTTTTATATTAGTGTGTGTGTGGGTGTGTAAATGCATTCACACATACAATCAAAATGCTCCAGAGTTAATTTCAATCGACCCGAGACCCGTGTTTTTAGACGGACTCGAGTTCAGTTGTTTGGTCCAAATCATAATTCAACTGCCCATTCAAACCTCCCCAAACGAACCATACTTTCTGGGCAAACGATCTAGAGTTCCATTCAAGTGGACTAAATAGGGCTGGTGTGAATGCAACCTAAAAGTACAAAAAACATGCTACACAAAGGGGTCAGTGGTCAGTGGGGTATCTCACCATCTCAACCACCCTAATATGGACACAAAGCCACATTGATAGGTCTAGATGAACTGAAGACAACAGCAGCTGATCTTAGATTGATGATCATGACTAAGTTAGGTTATCTATGATCTGCATCACCTACTAAGGCTAAATAATAAAGCACCCTCTTAAAGTCTACTGGAGGATTGGAATGCAACTTAGTGCACTGTGACTATCATAGACACCAGTACATTATATGTGAACAGGCACATGGTTCGATGTGTACACGTGGAACTTGTATAGTTACTTTGGTTAATCTGAGCTCTTACTTTGAATAGTACATGTAAATTCCACCAATCAGGAGGATGACCAGGATGATGGGTAGAATTATTGCCAAGGCGATATTTTCACTCAGGACCTGATGCGATGGCTCAAAAGACTGAGAAACTGTAAAACAAACAAAAATGATTTTCTGTGAAAAATGTGCAGGTCAACCCTATAATATCAATCAAACCCTACAACACCAAATAGGTTAATCCATTCTGATATGCTTATTTGTAACCTGGATACATGAAACAGTGAGAATTTTTTTCAAAGCGTTTGAGCTACTTTTTGGCTACTGATAATATCAAATTATTTAATTATGTATTATAGAAAGCAGAATACGCATAAAGGATTTGATACAGGGCCAGGCCAGTGCTCAATGACCCTGGGGCCCACGGTCAGCTCCGCACTCCACCAACCCCACCACCAGCGTGGCTGGCACAGACCTGTGGCCCATATGATGGTGAGTGTGAAGGAAGGACATGACAGAGCCCCTCAGAGAGGTGGGCAAGGAAGGTGAATGGGATATGAGCCCCCTCGTACGAACCCCAGAGCCACAGGCAGACTGAGCCATCCAAGAGCCGAATCAGCTGGCCAAGAGCCCACAGTGCCACAACAGCAGCCATGTCAAGGCACTTTACAGCAATATCAAGTCAAGTCTATGTTCATGCTACTCTCCATTTCTTACTACCACTCAGCCCTGCAATCAGTCTCATGTTCCTCACCTGCCACAGCCCAATCACACTTATGCCACTCACCTGTCTGTCTGCAACCTTGTTATGTTCCATGTCCAACACCAGATTGTTATTTAGTCTTAGTACTCTTCAGTGTCATTGTTTACAGCTCTTGTCACAGTCTGTTGTTTTCTTTTATCATAAGAGTTTACCAACCATGTCTTTGTCTGACCCTTTTGTATTCAAGGACTGAACCCTTTTTGGATTTCTGGATTCTGACCTATTTTTTTCTGCTGATCACATCTCTTGCCTGCTCCCTTGTCAACATAAATAAAGTCCCCCTGAGGTTTTGACCACCGTTTGTTCACTGATTTGGGTTTTTGTATTTTGGACTTAGACTCTGTTTACTCCAGTGGATTTTCTGCTTCTGACCCTGGACTGTTTTTTGGATT
Source organism: Pachypanchax playfairii (assembly GCA_006937955.1). NCBI lineage: Eukaryota > Metazoa > Chordata > Actinopteri > Cyprinodontiformes > Aplocheilidae > Pachypanchax > Pachypanchax playfairii. The sequence continues at coordinate 398,496 of SSNP01000271.1, forward strand.
AATCTTACCAATATACCAATACCAATTTATTTGTAGAGCACATTTTATAGGGAATACACCGTCCAAAGTGCTGTACATTGAGTACAAAAATAGATAATCATTAAAAACAATTAAGAAATAAAACAATAAAAACAGTAGAAGCAATAAAAACAATAAAATCAGAATAGAATATAAAAGGTTAAGATGTATTAAAAGCTAGTGAATAGAAACACGTTTTTAACAAAGATTTGAACACTGTAACCAGTGTTGTGCATGAACGCGTTCAATGAACACATTCATATTTACGGTGAACTGTGAACTGAACGAATCAGTTTTCATACCATGAACGTGAAAGAGAGCGGAGCTCATTTTGGCAAGAATGAGTGTCACACGCAGTTCACGTTCACGCTCATTTGAAAAGTCAGGTTTTACGACACTGTTTATGGCAACCACCATGACGGTCCAGCATGGCTAGTGCAGCTAGTTCCCGCGATCCAGACTCAGCTACAGGCATTGCTGAAGCCAGTTTAGCAGAGCACTTGGGAGAGTTTTATGTACAAAAAGAGCAAGACTCAGACGGAAAAAACCTAACGTTTTTGTGCAAACTGTGCCCACCGGGACTTAACAAGCAAGTACGTACGTCAGCCACATCAAGCTCAAATTTGAAACGCCACATAGAGTTAAAGCAATCCTCAAGTCCTGCATAATTTGGTTCATGCTGGTTAAATAAAGGTTTCATTAAACATACCTTGACTGCACCTTGTATTTTCCATTTTCTACATGTTATGATCACACGTTATTTCAGGGGTAAAATCTATTCTCTATCTGAACATTATTTTTCTCCTGGATGTAATAATTATCTCTAGTCTCTTGATTCTTTATTGGTTCAAGAATTTTGTTTAGTTTTGGAGTGGCAGTGATTTGTGATGGATAGTTAAGAAGAGGTTTTATTGAGCACTAACAAAATGTAACAAATGAACGTGAACTAGTTCATTTTTAGATATGTGAACTTGGCTCATTTTTCAAAAAAATTAACTATGAACATGAACTAGTTCATTTTCATCTGTGTGAACTGAACTTTGAGCTAGTTCTTTTTAAGTATGAACTGGCACAACACTGACTGTAACAGAAGGGGCGACTCTGACATCCAGGGGAGTTGGTTCCACAACATAGGTGCACAAACAGAAAAAGCTCGTTCCCCTCATGCTCCTACACGACCTCGAGGGACACACAAAAGACGTTGGTCAGACGAGCGGAGGGAGCGAGCCGGGACATACCAACTAAGCAACTGGGAAAGGTAGGGTGGGGCAAGATAATTAAATACCTTAAATGTAAACAGTAAAATTTTTAATTTAATTCAATATCAGACTGGAAGCCAGTGTAGGCAGGCTAAGACTAGGGAGATATGTTCACGGCGTCTGGTTCCAGTAATGAATCTTCTCTGCTCTCCCCCCAGAGTGTCTTGTTATTGTCGTGTCATCTGCTTTGTGTTTAACCCTAACCCCTCCTTTCCACTGGATGTGTCAGCAGGGCACAGCGTTTTGCTCGTGCAATCAGCCAAGCGTCCCTTCCCACCAGGAGCATTTTAAACGTGCTAATCCCTCACACAAGCGTTGCATCCAGCTGGTCCCAGAAGATCACGAAATCTCATGAGAATAGTGAAAACACGCATAATTTTGTCAGTACACACAACAACAAGCAAGGAGAAAGACGACAACATGTATCCAGAAGGTATGAGGCTTATTTTCACCTACGGACTTCAACCCCGTCACAGATCCTGTATTTTCTCGTAGTCTTGCAAACGGAAATCTGCACAGGTCCTTTTATTCTGAAACTGCCAGGTACAAATGCCTGATTTCCTGTCTGGTCCAAACTAAACTGCTGAACTTGATGCCTTTAGAAGCTTTACACCAACCTTGGTGATCATTTGGGTCCAATTTTCCAGACTTAAAACAACACTTTTGAAAGTGTTGGGCATTTAACACTGAGATGTTGTTTATTTTAATTCTGTAGTTAAAATTTAATGCTTATGAACACTGCTCAGTGTTGATTTTCTTTAACACTTGACCAGAGTTAAAAGTTAACACTTCAAGTGTTGCTTATTTAACTCCAGACAGAGTTAAATATGACTATTCATACTGACAACAAAATCTACACCTGAGTGTCTGCTACACACGTTATGATATAGACTGGGCATAGCAGGACTTGGCATCTCTGGGCCGGTCCTCTCGTGGTTCACCTCGTACCTCGCGGAAAGATCTTTCAGAGTCTCGTGGCAAGGACAGATGTCCAGTCTGCATGAGCTGGCAACGGGTGTTCCACAGGGCTCGGTCCTTGGTCCTCTCCTCTTCTCTTTATACACCACCTCATTAGGCGAGATCATTCACTCCCATGGCTTCTCCTACCATTGCTACGCTGACGACACTCAGCTCCTCCTCTCGTTCCCTCCAGACGATACATCCGTCTCAGTGCGGATATCTGCTTGCCTCTCAGATATCTCGGCGTGGATGAGGGATCGCCACCTTCAGCTTAATCTGTCCAAAACTGACCTCATTGTCTGTCCTGCCAGTAACTCCTTACCTCCTCAGATAAGCGTGCAGCTTGACTCCATCACGCTGGTCCCCACAACCTCTGCCAGAAACCTTGATGTCATACTGGACAACCAGCTGTCCTTCAAGGAGCAGGTTAACTCCGTAGCTCGCTCATGTCGATTCGCTCTTTACAACATCAGGAAAATCAGAGCCTTCCTGACAGACCACACCACACAGCTTCTGGTCCAGGCCCTGGTCTTGTCCCGGATCGACTACTGCAACTCTTTGCTGGCCGGTCTTCCGGCGTCCTCGGTTAAACCTCTGCAGATGATTCAGAACGCAGCAGCACGTCTGGTCTTCAACCAGCCCAAGAGGGCTCATGTCACTCCGCTGCTTATTTCTCTGCACTGGCTTCCAGTTGCAGCACGCATCAAATACAAAGCTCTGCTTCTAGCTTACCAGACTCTAACACACACAGCTCCTACTTACCTTCACTCCTTCATCCAAACCTACATTCCCACCCGTCAGCTACGCTCAGCCCCTGAAAGACGCCTAGCGCTTCCACCACAACGTGGCATGAGATCATGTTCCAAACTCTTCTCCTCTGTTGTCCCCCGATTGTGGAATGACCTACCAAACTCGGTCCGATCCTCAGAGTCGGCAGCTACTTTTAAGAGCAGACTTAAGACTCACCTCTTTAAAGAACACTTTCAGTCTTAATGAGGAATTGATTTATGATTTATGATAGCAATTTGGGAGTTTATCTCTACAAAAACAAAAACAAAAAAAAAAAAACATCATGAGCGTCGGAATTAAACTGGACTCCAAACAGTCCGCCTCCTTATATTGTTTCCTTCTCTTTGATTTCTTGCTTGTATGTTCTCTCAATGTAAGTCGCTTTGGATAAAAGCGTCTGCTAAATGACAGTAGTAGTAGTAGTAGTAGTAGTAGTAATAGTAGTAGTAGTAGTAGTGAATGCCTCCGGCCCGGGTGTCAGACGATCCCAGCTCAGAGGTGTGATGTGAGAGTGTAGCCTCTACTACAAGAGATAGAGACTGGTGTAGAGTCCATTCACAACTTACACCCAGAGGAGCAAGGAGTCTGGACACAATGTGTGCGTGAGATGCAGCATTATGGAGGATTATATAGGTTGTCTCAGTGAGGTTTGAGTCACGGTAGCTAAAAGCTTTACACTATGACCCAATCATTGGCTCCGCCCCCCACCCGGCTCTGATGAGAAACTCTGTTCAGAGTTGATTTTAAATTCAACACTTGACAGATTTGCTTAATTGTAACTCCCCAAATTAACACCAACTCGTTTGAGGATTTTACTCTTACAGAGTTAAATAGACTGAACAAGAGTTGAATTAACACTGTAATTTTAACACTCAACACCAACACTGGAATTTAACACTGGAAATTTAACACTTTTGAGTTTGCTGTGTACTGTGTGTAAAAAATAGAACTGCCGTGTAATGCTCGCAACACTATGCTTCTGGGACGCATCTCATGTGCACTGCTTCGCTCGCAGTGGGAACGGTCTCATCGACTTTAATGGCAGCTATCAACCGCATATTACGCGTCACTAACGTTGCGCGTCTGTTGCACATGCAGTGGAAAGGAGGGGTAACCTTAACCTTACCATCAAAGAAACCATTTCAAACCATTACCATTTACTTTTTGTCTCATGCCTGTGTATTTGATTTCAGCCTAAACTAAAACATTACACTCTTGCACAATGAAGGGTTAAATATTATGTAAAGTGGCAGTATTGAATTGACTTCAACATAAGAACAAGGGAAGAAGAATTACCTTCTGACTTGTGATCATCCAAAAGCTCTTCATATGCCACTAAATGAAATGAAATTAACATTATTAAAATTTGAACACTAAAACTAAAGTATTTTTTCATTCAGATACAACCAGCCACAGGAATGATATGCAAGTGGGACTAAGTCCAACATTCAGTAAGTAAGGAAATCAATTGATTTTTACTAGCAATATACAAAATTAAATATCATTCCAATTAAGACACCATGAATAAATAGTTTTTGTTTTAACTGTTTTGTTCTGTTAGTCGCTCCAGTTCACTGACAAAAATATTTTAATTATAAGCTCAGGAACTGTCACCTTTGCAAAATGGAGGTGGGCTGTTCCACTGAGAGGGATGGCCGGGAACACATGTGATAATGACCTCACCGATGAGTTCATAGCCCTCATAGCAGAAGAAACGCAAAGTTTCTCCAGCCTGGTAACTGTGTTTGTATAATGTTTGGTAACCATTGTCCGGGACACCAGGGTTTGGGCATGGGTCATATTTCACTGTTGAAGAAAACACTAAAATTAGTTATGTACATGTTATTCAAAATATGCAGAAAAAAGTGTTGTAAACTAGCAAAAAAATTTGAGAACAGCAAACTGATCTTACAGACACACTTTGGACTGCGGTCACTCCATTTAGGAGTGCCAGTGTCTCGTCCGTGGCAGGAAATTTGACTGGGACCTTCTAGCTGATAACCCTGGTTGCAAGAGAAACGCACAACAGTCCCAACTGCAAAACCTGCTTCAGGACGCACAGAGCGCGCTCCGTTCACCACTTCTCCTGGATCAGGACACTGCTGGACTGTAAGAAGTAGAGGTGACATTTGATAACATAATTCAAAATAAGTAATTAAATAAATGAAAAAAACAAAGGACAAGTAGCCATCTGAGCCAAGAAAAATGTAAAGTGTTAAAGTAGTGTTTAGCATATCATGCAGATAGCTCCAAATATTTTGCCCATATTAGATAATATTCATAGTAGACTTATAAAATATGAAAGAAAGAGAAACATTTAATCATTTTCATTAAAGAGACCCTTCCATTAAAAAAAGTTTTTCTGAGGTTCCTGTTGAATATTTTAGCTCCACAGGTGTTCTTACCTTCATAGTGGGTGTGAAAACAGGTCAACAACTTCTCTTTCAGTTTTTATCTCTCAAACTATGCAGGTGGTGATAAAACCCGAGTTATCCCGAGTTCGAAAGGCCTGTATCTGTTTCGTCACAACTCTTTTGTTCATTTGTTTTTGGCAGCTCCCACAGTTGAAACCACGCCTAGCATGCTGCTAGCTAAAAAGCTGTTAGCATAACGTAGCAAACAGAAAGACGTCTGACGTTGCCATGCACAGCAGGTTTCAACAGTATTCTTTGCTCTCATAGGCTAGTTTGTTAGCCAATCAGAGTCCAGCAAATTCGAACAATGAAAATGAATGAGCTGCTGACGAAGCCTGACAGATTGAAAGGTCTGTTAATCAGTGTTTCCTGACGTTTTTTTTAGATATAAAATGTTTCATATTACAGGTTAACACTTAACAAATGACCACAAAGTCCTGAAATGTGTATGAAATTGACTCTTTAAAGAACTAATAAGAAAACTTTTTATCCACACCTAATACCTAAGTGTCACATTACACAGTTGTTTGAATAGAGCTCTATGTTTTTTCTGCGGTAGAAATGAGCAGTGGAGCTATAGTAGTAACTATTGAGGGTAACAATTCTTACCAGAAAATTAGATTTTTGGTAAAATAATGGTGTAATGCAACAATAGTTTTGGTGAATAAAAAGCTAGCTTTAGTATAATTCGCTTAGAGACTTTTGAAATCAGAGTTGCTTAAAAATGTAACAATCCACTTTAGAAAAGGAGATATTAGCTTTTCAATCAGATCCAATCTGATCTCTATCTCTCTAAACTGAGACCATTCAAGCTGCTACAGGTAAGATAGTGATTTTTCATAACTTCTCCATAGAACTCCACTTCCATTAAAGAGGCCATTTCACACAAATTTCATGACTTTGTGGTTATTTCTGAAGTATTAACCAGTAATATGAAAAATTTTCTATCTAAAAAACGTTAGGAAACTCTGATTAACAGACCTTTCAATCTAACTGCGTCAAAATTTGGCTGCTTTTGTCAGGCTTTGGGCAGCAGCCCGTTCATATTCGTTATTCGAATTTGGTGGACTCAGATTGGCTAACAAACTAGCCTATGAGAGCATGGCTTCCAGTTTCCTTCCCCGATGCACATGGCAACAGCAGACATTCTCTCTTTTAGCCAGTAACATGCTAGGTGTGGTTTCAACTGCGAATACTAACGAACAAAGGAGTTGTGATGAAACAGATACAGGCCGTTAGAACTCGGGAGGTTTTATCACCACCTGCGTAGTTTGAGAGATTAAAACTGAAAGAGAAGTTGTTGACCTGTTTTCACATCCACTATGAAGGTAAGAACACCTGTGGAGCTAAAAAATTCAACAGAAACCTCAGAAAAACAATTTTAATGGAAGGGCCTCTTTAAGCTAAACAATACTTTTCACTTCTTTAGGTGTTTCTTTCTGTTCATTTCACCTTTAATACAAGTGGGTGGGGAGCTGCTCCATGACAAGTCCCACTGGCAGGTGATGATGTCTGAGCCACTGATATCGTACCCTGGTTGGCACTGATAGGTCAGCACGCTCCCTCTCACAGGGGAAGAGTGGGATGAGCTGATCCAGCCAAACTCAATTCGAGGGAGGGTAGGACAGGTGTCATTGGGCTCAACCTCTGCAGAACAGGTGGAGAGCAACCCAGTGACAACTATTAATATGTGCTCCTTTATAGAACAACCCACTGATCAGTGAGACTGGAGATCAAGTCATACTGCAAATTCAAAGTTCACTAACCGCGGTAATGGATGAGGAAACCTTGGCTCAGGATAAAAGTGGAATCATCTGGATCACTCTGAAACTGAATGGTGACCGCTGACCCTCCTGACACCACCTTGAAACGTTCTCTGGAACCCAGGTATTGGCCTATCACACGTGACATGAGATCACGGCCGTCGAAGATTGTCAACACGTCGGTGTGGCGAATATTCAAACTGAATAAAGAGCAGAAAGTAACAAAGAAAAAAATTAAATTCAGAGATTTACAGACGTAAGTGGAGCACTCTGCTCACCTTATGCATTATTTCTGTCAGTTAACAGAGGAGAAAGAAGACAGGAAGTAGCGGAAGAGGCAGTAGATAATTTGTTTCTTTATTGTTATTTTAAAAGTGTATTTTAAAAAAACAGGCCATAGATTTTACAAAACTAAACCAATGATTTTACCTTTTGCCTCTCTTATAGAGGCAGTTTAACTTATTTTGTAATTACATACCAAGTGTACACAACATGCTGGGTTTGACCGGAATCTGATTGTGCATCACAAAATAAACATAGTTAAGGTGAAATAAAGGGAAACTCTATCACTGTCAGGTCTTGGGTTTTTTTGTTTCTTTATGATTTCCTGTAGTATTTTTTATCCACAGTATTTTCTGTGATTTTGTGTTTATATTTTCCCTGATCCCTTCCATGTT